>JANIWD010000190.1:0-13568 GCA_030557875.1 Candida neerlandica
AAACTAATATGGACACAAATATTTGTACATAGTCACAAACAAATAAAATGAATAAGTGTACAATTAATTGTGTCATCTAATTTCGCGCTTTAGTTTAAATAATAAAAAAAAAGACTGTAATAATAATTATACAAAAAAAAGAGCTCAACCGGATCTCACTCACTCACAACATTTATCATTTAACATATTTTTTTTTTGGGGTGTACGAGAGTTCTATTATTCGCAGTGCTGGTGGTGAGATTATACATTTACTCCCCAACAATTATTAATATTGTGTAGGAAAGAAAAAGAGAAAGAATTGACCAATTCAACGAAGGTGGCATCACTTGATTCGAAACAATTTTTTTTTTTTTTTTGTTTTTTAAATGAAAAATCTACCTGCTAAATATTCCCCATTGTAAATTGTATAACAACAATAATGGGTATTTTGTTCGTAATCTTGATCTTTCACTTCCCCCTATTTTATTTAATTTTATTTGTTTAATTGATTGTTTGGTTTGATTGACTTTTTTTTTTTTTTTTTGGTTCAATCACATGTTAAAATTATTGAACAAGAGAACGCATATATCGGAAATAAATGATTTTATTATTCACCGACAATCAACACCCAAGTTGTCTTCTTCTCTTACAAAGAAAAGGCAACTTAAACATGCAACCTTACCAATCCAAGATGTATATTCCTTCCATCTTGTTTGGTCTCTGTAGTTAATAACAACTATTCCAGTGGCAATTTGCCATGATTTTAATTCCTCCCAGGGGGGCTAGGGCGTGGGGGAAATCTTATCTCAAGGAAGAGAAGATCGGAACATAGTTTGTTAAGTTATAATAGTTTTAATAACCGGACAGTTCATTTTGAACCCTGGTGCGTTTAATTTAAGGAAAAAAAAATGAATCAATATTAATACAATTACAAATTTAACACTATTTATACAATTTCTTCAGCATTTATATATTCCGCTCATACAAATAGGTAATGGTACACTACCGCGCATTACCATTCCATTTGTGGCAATAAATAGTTGCGTTAGCGGGAAACTTTACATGTACATGTACATGTAAAAGAAATTACTGTATGCGAAAACTCTAAATTAATCTTCTCTTAGATTAATTTTTGTTCTGTTTTGTATTAGGATGAGATGGGATATTCCATCTATTTCCAAATCCAACCCAATCTCATTCAATCTAATTTCATCTCATCTAATATAAACATGTATGAGTAGAAATAAAAACTCCCCAATGTATAGAAGAAGACCAAGAAACTTCCCCCAGCAAACATAGTTATAATTTCTGATCAAAATGCTCAAAGTTTATTTATTATTATTATATATTTTTTTTTTCTACTTATCTGTGCTTGGGTGCAATATATCCATTAGACAGTTTTATTTAACTGTTACCCACGTGCCCATGAACGTGGTGGTAATCCTCCACACACAAACACGCACACACGCAAACATCTCTTCTTTTTTATCACTGTTTCGAATATGAACTGTGTAACTTAACTCAAAATGTAACTACACTCAGAACAGGCTGTATGCTCTTTTATTGTTATCAAATGGTTGAGTGGGGGAGCGAGGGGAAGTAATATCCATCATTGATAAACATTGATGATTGTCACTTTTTCTTTCTGTTCTTTTTTTTTATCTCTACGTATTATTTGCCCCCTCTCTATATCAAATCACATCTTTATATTACATTCTTTTCAATCCAATTACTTGAAACTAAAAAAAGAGCAACAAAAATTAGGCAAAGAAAAATTTTCTTCGACATTCTGCATACAAGAAAAAAAAAGCACTAAACAGTACATCAACAGTCACGTGTGGGATCATACACCTTCTCCAACACTACACACACCCACACACACACACAGAGAGTCTTTTTTTTTCTTCTTCATTTCCTTAGTTAAAGGTCATCATATTCAACCACCCGGGTAGACCAGTCGGCTTTCAACATAGTCACATGAACTAAGAGATCACGAAGAAGATGATGATTGAAATGGATAGCAGTTATGTGAAGGCGACCCAGTTGAGTCTAAAACTCCATATAAATTTGAAGGGCCCCAATGATTTATTGTTGAAATATTTAAAATCTCCGTCACAACAACACCATCTCGAACGACCACTGCATATCCTTAAACAAAATAGATCATATACCACATTATCATCCAAATTATCACCTAGCACTTATAAAACCCAAAGGCCGAGTAGCACATCAACAAGACCACTGCCAAAAAAACAACAACGACCGGAAGAGCATAATCAAATAGTCGTACCCAATCAATGTATCAAATGTGATCCAGAAATCGTAATAATTCTTATAAATCGAATGTTGACATCCTTAATCAAGATCAATGATACCACCACCACTAATACCCCTCCAACAAGGTTTCATAGTAAAACACCTCCGGCCATCCAAATATTTTCATACCTTAATAGATTAAGAAAATTCAACAGTTTGAATTCCAATATATTGTTAACCACGATTTATTACATAGACGTATTATCATATAATTATACTTGTTTCAGTTTAAATTCATGGACAGTACATCGTTTTTTGTTAGTTGCAACAATGATTGCTCAGAAAGCATTGGAAGATTTCTTTTATACAAACGATCATTATGCCAAAGTTGGCGGGGTCTCATTACAGGAGTTGAACTGTTTAGAGTTGGATTTTTTACAACGGATAGATTGGAGAACAATTCCAATACATAATCCAAATGTTCAACAGTTGTACTATCATAAGTTAGTTGAAATGACAGGTAAATCATCATCAAGTAATGACGATACAGAATTCAAGTTTACAAAGTTTGTCATGAATTTGGATGATGTAAACTCTTATGAAGAAGATGAAAGGACAAAAGATGAAGAGGAAGAAGAACAAGAAGCTGATGATGCTGATGTGGATGAGGACGAATGTTTCTACGACAGCGATGAAGACGAGGAGGACGATGAAGATGAAGATGACGAAGAAGAAGATGATGAAGTAGACGAGGAGGATGAACATGATGTCGATGAAGACGTCGTATATTGGAAGGAACACAAGCTAACCAATGGACATAAAGATGATGACATGGAAGATGCTGACAATGTTGTTGGTGAATTACCAGACATTCCTATGTACAAGTACGATAGTCATGGGTTAAGTATAGATGGAACTTCTTCACCTCATTTGAAACGAAGGTATAGCAGCGACTAGACAGGATCTTTGCTGCGTTTGATTCATAATAAAAAAACAACATGTTTAAAAAAAATCTGTCCAGACTATGATGACAGGTTTTGTATTTATTAATTTTTTTTTTTCATTTTTATATGGGTATATACTTGCGGGTTAAAATGTATTATTATTTACGATTTCTATGCAATGGGATAAGATTGCATAGAATTGACACATCAGAAACAAAAGAAGTATTATTGTCAAATTGGCGCTTGTAATGAATGAGACGGAGAAGGGTACGTCCATAAGTGTACCATAAGTGTACCATAACCCCCTTGAACCCGAAAACTTAACAAACTAATCCATTATCTCCGTACATTTCTTAAGACACGGTAAAGCGGGATTAAGAATAATAACTGTAGGATCGCCATTATCGGTTCTAACTGGTAGCGATTATTTCACCTACGAAAATATCCAAGTCTAAAAAATTCCATCGTTTCTAGACCAACGGGGTTCAGATTAACTTTTTTATACAAGCAAAATGAATATGACCCCTGGGAATTGGGTTATTTTGAGTTGTTTTGCATTGGTTTGGGATCAGTATTGGAGGCAAAAAAGGAGAGTCTTGTTAATACACGAAAGTGTACTGGCTGTTCATCAAGTATGCGGGTATTATGGCTTCCGAGTATCACGGCTAGAGATTAACCTTAACTTACTTATATGTATTTGTTTTGGTTTCCTGTTTAACTATTTAGGATAAGATGGATAAGGACTGAACAATCACTGCCAATGATTTTTTTTTTATTTGAGGAATTTCAGGCTTAAACAATCCCTATTATTCATATTACTAACAAATTTTTAAAAATGCAATATCTAATTGCAGCGGGGCTGAAAAAAGAAAGAAAGAAAGAAACTAACAAACAAAACAAGGAATGACAAGTAAAGAATAGGACATGCAGTTCCCGCTTGCTTTAGTAAAATAGTGTTGATGTGAAACCGGGATCCCGAAAGCTTTTTTTTTTTAGTTCGCACACTATTTTCACTCACGCGAATACGCCATTGTGACACAGGAGAGAGCAATGTACAAAGTGCAAAGTAGAAAACTTAAAAACTCTATCGTACTACAAACGATGAGCGAAATAGAAAATGAAAATAGAGAAGAAAAAGGAAATGGTTAAGGAAAAGCTTAAATTAATCAGCAAACGAAATATCCATTCTTGTTCATAACCTTTGGAAATTTGTATTTCTTTGTGGCCCTTCACACGGAATTGTTAAAGGATGTATGCATAAATTCCTGTAACTATATATATAGAATGGTCTCCCCTAGCCCCGGCTGATCCACAATATATAAGTTATCAAAGTTTCCCTTTATTTATTTATTTCATTTCATTTGTTCCTCCTTTGTGTTTCCCAATATCTAATTATGCCACATACTGAGGGAGAAGGATCATCTGTTTCATCAATTAGAGAGTATGATGCTCACTATCACGAGCAGCAACGACAAGGAGGTAGTGGTGGTGGCCTCGAGGGCGACTACGACGAAAATGATGAAGAATCAAGACGTTTGCATTTGGTGCGAACAATTTCCGCTCTTGAAACGCATGAGTTGGACCAAAAATTAGATTCTATTTCAAGAGAAATTTCCAGACAAGTTACCAACAAAGAAGGAGATTTCCAATTAAACTTGGATGAATTCAATTTGGGAAAGATTTTAGCCAATTTGGTTTATTTTGCTAGAAAGCAAGGTATTGTGTTGAGAAAAAGTGGTGTAACATTTAAGGATCTTACCGTTTATGGTGTTGACGATTCCGTTGCCATTGTGCCTACCGTTTTGGATTTGTTAAAAGGTCCCGTTGCTATGGTTAGCGAAACTATTCGTGCTTGGAAAACTCCGAAGAGAAAGATTTTGAAGAATTTGAATGGGTTTGCCAAACCTGGTGAGATGGTGTTGGTACTTGGAAGACCAGGGGCCGGTTGTACAACTTTCTTGAAAACTATAAGTGGTACCGATTTTGATTTGTATAAAGGTTTGGATGGTGATATTAGATACGATGGCTTACCACAAAAAGAAATGATCAAATTATTCAAGAATGATTTGGTTTATAACCCTGAATTGGATATTCATTTCCCTCATTTGACAGTTGACGAAACTTTGAGCTTTGCCATTGGTTGCAAAACTCCAAACCTCAGAATTAATGGGGTCACCAGAAAACAATTTATCAACGCGAAAAAGAAAATTTTGGCTACCGTATTTGGTTTAACCCACACATACCACACAAAAGTTGGTAATGATTATGTCAGAGGTGTTTCTGGTGGTGAAAGAAAAAGAGTTTCTATTGCTGAAGCATTGGCATGTCAAGGGTCAATCTACTGTTGGGATAATGCAACTAGAGGTTTAGATGCTTCCACTGCCTTGGAATTTGCTCAAGCAATTAGAACTTCAACAAAATTATTAAAAAACACCGCCTTCGTGACAATTTATCAAGCAGGTGAAAATATTTATGAAAAATTCGACAAAGTCACAATCCTTTATGATGGTCAACAGATTTATTTCGGTCCAGCTAACAAAGCCAAGAAATACTTTGAAGATATGGGATGGGAATGTCCTCCAAGACAATCAACAGCTGAATTCTTGACCGCTTTAACCGATCCAATTGGTAGATTTCCAAAGAAGGGTTGGGAAAATAAGGTTCCTCGTACTGCTACCGACTTTGAAAACTATTGGTTAAATTCTTCAGAATACAAAAACTTGATCAAAGAAATCGACGATTACAACAACGAAATCAACGAAGATGAAGTCAGACGTGAATACTATGAGTCTGTCAAACAAGAAAAACAAAAGGGAGCTAGAAACTCATCCCCATTCACCATTTCATATTTGGAACAATTGAAATTATGTTTTATTAGAAGTTTCCAAAGAATCAAAGGAGACAAGGCCTACACCATTACCCTTGTCGGAGCTGCCGTTTGTCAAGCTTTTGTTGCTGGGTCCTTGTACTATAATACCCCAAATGACGTTTCTGGTGCATTCTCCAGAGGTGGGGTTATTTTCTTTGCTGTTTTGTTCATGTCTTTGATGGGATTGGCAGAAATTTCTGCATCTTTTAGTAACAGACAAATTTTGATGAAGCAAAAGAATTATTCCATGTACCATCCTTCTGCAGATGCTCTCTCTCAATTCGTCATGGCCGTTCCAATCAGTATCATTGTCAATGCTTTGTTTGTTATTATTTTGTATTTCTTGTCCAATTTATCCCGTGAAGCTGGTAAGTTCTTTATATGTTATTTGTTCGTTGTGTTGTTGCATTTGACTATGAGTTGTATGTTCCAAGCTATAGCTGCCATTCATAAAACAATTTCTGGTGCAAATGCTCTTGGTGGTATTTTCATGTTGGCTTCATTGATGTATTCATCATATATGATTCAACGTCCATCAATGCACGGTTATTCAAGATGGATATCCTACATCAACCCTGTTCTTTATGCATTTGAAGCCATTATCGCATCTGAATTCCATGGAAGAAGAATGGAATGTACTATGCAGTATTTGACCCCATCTGGTCCAGGATATGAAAATGTTGGTCAGGGGCAACAAGTGTGTACTTTCCCAGGTTCCGTGACAGGTCAATCTTGGGTTTCAGGAGACCAGTATTTGGAAGGTTCCTACACTTATAGATTTTCCCATGTTTGGAGAAATTTTGGTATCGTCATTGGGTTTTTGGCATTCTTTTTGGCAATTAATGTTTTAGGTACAGAATTTGTTAAACCAATCGTCGGTGGTGGTGATAAATTGTTGTTCTTGAGAGGTAAAGTTCCAGATCACATTACCTTACCATCTGAAAAGCAAGATGATGACATTGAATCCTCAGGAAAGAATAGTTCAAGCACCCAATTAGAAAAGCAATCACCGGTTAAAGATGAAGGTGATGAAACTGCTGAAAGTAAAGATGCTGCATTAGCTGTCAAAGATGTTTATGTTTGGAAAAATGTTGACTATATTATTCCATACGAAGGTAAACAACGTCAATTGTTGAATGATGTCAGTGGATTCTGTATTCCGGGAACTTTAACTGCATTAATGGGAGAATCCGGTGCAGGTAAGACTACGTTATTGAATGTTTTGGCTCAACGTATTGATTTTGGAACCATTACTGGTGATATGTTAGTGAACGGTAAACCATTAGATTCTTCATTCAGTCGTCGTACCGGTTATGTTCAACAACAAGATATCCATGTTGAAGAAGTTACTGTTCGTGAATCTTTACAATTTGCTGCCAGATTAAGAAGATCAAATGATGTTAGTGATGAAGAAAAATTGGATTATGTTGAAAAAATTATTGATGTTTTGGACATGAAAGGTTATGCCGATGCAATTGTTGGTAACTTGGGAAATGGTTTAAATGTTGAACAACGTAAGAAATTATCCATTGGTGTTGAATTAGTTGCCAAACCTTCGTTGCTTTTGTTTTTGGATGAACCAACTTCCGGTTTAGATTCTCAAAGTGCTTGGTCTATTGTGAAATTATTAAGGGAATTAGCCAATTCTGGTCAATCAATTTTGTGTACTATCCATCAACCTTCCGCTACATTGTTTGAAGAATTCGATAGATTATTATTGTTGAAAAAAGGTGGTATTGTTACATACTTTGGTGATATTGGACCAAGATCAAGTGTTATTTTAGATTATTTTGAAACCAATGGTGCCCGTCATTGTGATGATAGAGAAAACCCTGCTGAATATATCTTGGAAGCCATTGGAGCTGGTGCCACTGCCTCAACTAGTTTTGATTGGGGTGAAATTTGGGCTGCTTCTCCTCAAAAGATTGATGCTGATAAGAAACGTGATCAATTAATTGAAGAATCAAGTCAAAGAAATACATCTGGAGGTGAATCAGAAAAGGAACTTAAGGCATTGAAGCAAAAGTATGCAACTCCATATTGGTATCAATTCCGTTACACCCTTCAAAGAAGTACCACAATTCTTTGGCGTCTTCCACAATATGCCATGTCGAAAATTATGATGATGACATTGAGTGGGTTGTTTATTGGTTTGGTTACTTTTTACAATATTAGTCATTCATACACCGGTAGTAGAAATGGATTATTCTGTGCTTTCCTTTCTGTCGTTGTTGCTGCACCAATTGCAAATATGCTTATGGAAAGATTCAGTTATGTTCGTGCCACATTTGAAGCTAGAGAGCTGTTGTCAAATACTTATCATTGGTCCTTGGTTATGATATCGAATATTCTTCCTGAAATTCCATATTTATTTGTTGGTGGTGCATTCTTTTTCGTTTGTGTTTATTTCCCAGCTATTAGACATGCCAGTTCCCAAGCAGGTATTTTCTATTTTACCGAAGGTATTTTCCTTCAATTATTTACCGTTACCTTGAGTGCAATGATTTTATTCATTTCTCCTGATTTAGAAAGTGCATCAGTTATCTTTTCCTTCTTGTATACTTTCATTGTTGCCTTTTCCGGTGTTGTGCAACCAGTTGATATCATGCCAGGTTTCTGGACTTTTATGAACAAAGCTTCACCATATACTTATTTTATCCAGAATTTGGTTGCTGCATTCTTACATGGCAGAACAATTACATGCAGTGCTTCTGAATTATCCCATTTCAATCCTCCTGAAGGACAAACATGTATTGAATATGCCGCTGAATATCTTTCTCGTAATGATGGATATTTGGTTAATAATTCATCTACTACCGATTGTCAATATTGTATTTATAGCAATGCTGATCAATATTTGTTAACTGTTCAAACTAAATATTCGAATAGATGGAGAAATGTTGGATTCTATTTTGCTTATATTATTTTCAACGTTGGATTTTGTTTGGTGCTTTATTATTTCATTCGTTACAAGAAAGTTTTGAAAGGTTTACCTGGTCTTTTGCAAAGATTAAAGAGATCCAAAAAGTAAAGTGAACAGAAGTGGGTGATCTGCAAATATGCAAAAGACAAAAAACCTTACTTATTATTTATTTAGTGAAGTCGTGGAAGTGTTCTTTTTTTTTGATAGATAGAAAAATTTATATAGTCTTTATAATTTGATTTAGAATAATATTAATATCAGTAATAATAATAATAAACATATTTATTTAACAATAATATAAGATAAGATAAAAATAAATGAAATATACAAATAAAGCATCCTTGCAACTAAATTGAACAATCCAAAAATAAAAATAAAAATAAAAATAAAAATAAAAAAAAAAAGAATAGAAAATAACAAAAGGAAAGAAGGAAAAATATATAGGGAAATAATTATCATAACATCATTATCTATGATACTAGTAATAACAATAGCTAAGGAATAAAAAAGATGCAAGCAACAACAAATAATAATAAAAAACAGACGTCATCACTTATAACACACTAATGGTTTTTAATTTGGTTTGATTAATTCAAATGAACAAAACAACGTCTTATCAACACTCATGACTGCTCCAAAATTATTAAACTCCCCACAATAATTTGGAGCACTAAACACAGTGACTAATTTTCGTTTATTGAAGAATTCATATCCGTCTTCAACAACCATATGACCTCTAACAATTAAATCCAATTTGAATTTAGAACAAAAATAATCAACATGCTTTTTACCAAAACAATAGGAAACACCACGATCATTCTTGGGCCAATTAGTTAATGAAAAACTCTTAACCAGAGCATCAGGATCGGACCACAACAAATCCGCCAATAAACCTTTATCCGGAACATCAGTTGGTCGTTTAATATCTCGAATCTGTTGGAAATCGTCCAATTGAGGAGAAAGACCACCATGAACACAGAAAATCTTTTCATTAATCACTGCTGCAATTGGTAAGGTGTTAAACACGTCGATAAAACTCCTCCATAATTTATTGCTACCCAATCGTCTCTTACATTCATCGTAGAATCCATAGATTTTAGTGATATTTGCAGATTCATGGTTTCCTCTCAACATGAAGAAATTTTCAGGATATTTGATTTTGTAGCAAAGCAACAATAAAATTGTTTCCAATGATTTTTCTCCTCTATCCACATAATCCCCTAAAAATAAATAATTTGAATGTGGAGGATATCCACAACAATTAAAGATTCTAATCAAGTCATGAAATTGTCCATGAATATCACCAACAACTTTGACCGGAGGGGACAATTTCAATAATGTTGGTTGTTCCATAAAGATTTGTCTACTTTTGCTCAAAATATACTTAATTTCATTGGTTTCAACCGGTAAATGCGATTTCGATTTACGTGAAGATGAGCGTTTCTTTGTAGCCAACAATCTTTCAATAACTGCATCAATATCGATGTCTATCCTCTGCGTGGTGCCAACCAAAGGGGGAGAGTCCAAAACACTGGATTTTCTGCTGGTGCTCTTCTTGGTTAACTGTTTAGCCACATTTTTGTCATGTTTTTGCAAATTCTTCTTCGAAAGTTTTGTGGCAGACATCGAAGGAGGTGAGGATTCCAATGAATGAATCTCAGCAATCACGTCTAATTTTTTCAGTTGGACAACATTATCCATGTATTGCTTGTTATTCTTTATGTCTTTCGGGCTTGAGTTGCTTGACAGGAACAGCAGATCTTCATCATTGCTAATGGTAGTAAACACCGGTGACGCTTTCAGTGAGCCCAGTGAGGTCAGCTCCTGGTTTTTGAGCAACTTGGCCATGGACATGCCAATTTCTAAGTCAAAGTCATACGGTTCTGAAGACGCGGTATATCTTTTTTTTGAAGACGGTATTCTTTGTGGAGCAGTTGTTGTTGTTTCGGACATGTAGCTTGCATTTGTATTCCTTTTCAGCTTTATACTAGTACCAGTTTCCGCTGTTGTAGCGTGGTTTGAATTTATATTTAGTTGAGATAGCGCTGGGGCCATCTCATCGGGATCTAAGTCGGTACCACCACTTGTGGTTGTCGATGACGAACCAGTACCATTTGACGACTTGTTACTTGATGATGACTTCGGTAGGGGATCATTTTTGGACGGACTATTTCCCATGTTAGTTAGTATAGGCAAAGGAAAATGATATGTTGACTAATTGGCGAATGAACTTTTTTTTTCTTCTTCCTTTTTGTCTTGTGGTTTTTGTTGTAGCGAGAACCTTTCCGGGTAGTGTACTTTAGCCACGTAATCGGTAGACCATACTGTTCGTTCACCGTATGCACGCTTAGATGTCTTCGATGAGTTGTAAGTTTTTTTTTTTTTTTGGCTTCGTTTAGATTTTGATCCTTCAGGAGTTGGTGTTGGGTTATCCTTACTACCTTGATATCAAAATCACACCATCATGAACACACGCATGGAACTATTACAAATGACAAGAAGAATCTGGTCCTGTGCCACAAAAGAGGTTTCTCCGCCCGCTCCACGGAAATAAAATTTTGTCCTCCTTTTTTCTTGACTGTCACAGAACAACGAGAGTCGTGTACTTAGTACCGACAAAGCAAATTTTGTGCGATGTAAAGAGGATTTGGCACCAGCACCGAAGTACTGCACTTTGTTACAGGGGATAGGAGAACTGTGGCAAGGCAAGTTGTATACACCAGAGCACTACTAAGCATTACTCAAATAAACGATATACAGGACCCAAGGGTGATGTCGCTGTTGGGAGGTCCGATTAAGGTATATTATACATACTAGTGAATAGTCCATTGTACCGAAACACCTTAGTTTGATCGGGTGTATATAGATACAGGGATATTTGTTTATCTGTATATGTACCAAATGATCGGGTATTTAACCAAATTAGGAGTTCGCAAAGATAATGAGAAGTAGGATAGGAGAAATATAGATGTGAAATAACCAGCCGTACATCTTGAGGTTCTGTCTCTATTATTTAATGACATCGCCAATCGTTGACTTGATCCTTCAATAATGACATAGAAAGTACTTTTGATTCCATATAATACTCTTTGTCGCCTGTCCTTAATCTTTCTTGGTTGTCGATTTTTGACAACTTGTCATGAAGCTGGATTTAGCTCAAGGCTTAATCTATTCGATGTTTTTTTTTTGGGGTGTCGCATAATGCTTCCTAATACGGATTGAGGCGACAAGAAGTGAAATAGTAATATATCAACCCATTCTTGCTCAGGAAAATAGCAAAAAAAAAAAAGGTTATAAATATTGCACCCATTTCTGCTTTACCATACATTTGCTTAGCTATTCCAGAAAGCACACCAATTAACTATTCATCATGTCACCTGTAACTGCTGCACTTCAAGCTACTACTACTACTACTACTAATACTGAAACAACAGAGGACTCAACTACCAAAGGTTACGATTTTGGAGAAAGAGGAACACAAAACATCGCTAAAGGAAAACCCCACATCTACCAATTACCAAAATTTACAGATAAACAAGAAGAGCGTAAATGGGCCATGGAACATATGGCAGGTGCATTCAGAGTGTTTTCCAGAAAGGGATATACGGAGGGAACAGCTGGGCACATTTCAATTCGTGATCCTGTCGATCCCAGCACGTTCTGGATCAATCCATTGGGTAAACATTTCGGTTTGATCAAGGTAAGTGACTTAGTTCACGTTGACCATGAAGGTAACATATTACCAGATGGCGCTCAAGTTGCTATAAATGCTGCTGGGTTTGTTATTCATAGTGCATTGCACGCGGCAAGACCTGAGGTCAATGCTGCTTGTCATACACATTCCACTTACGGCAAAGCATGGTCTGCCATGGGAAAAGCATTGGACATGATTAACCAGGATGTGTGTGCATTCTTCGACAGCCATGCAGTTTATGAAGATTTCGGCGGTGTTGCATTAGAAGCCGAAGAAGGAAGTAGAATAGCAGAGGCTATTGGAAATGGGAAGGCAGTGATCTTGCAGAACCACGGGTTATTAACTGTGGGAGGGACAGTCGACGAAGCAGCCTATTTGTTTACCTTGATGGAGAAATCTTGTCAAGTACAATTAGCAGCCCAGGCAGCTTTGTTACCAGGAGAAAAGTTAAAGATCATTGGTGAAAAAGAAGCAGCATACTGTGAATACAAAGATGCCGATCCTGAAACTTTGTACACGGAATTTCAACCAGATTATGAAATGGAAATATACTTGAATGATGATTTTTTGAATTAATTTATATAGCTCAAAAATATACACGTTTACGAATAGTTGTAGCAAAAAAAAAACCAAACTGTAGATAGTCCTGAATGTGCCCCACCGCTCTTTGTGGGATTTCTGTCTGGTGTGATTGGAAACAAGAAAAAAAAATAGAGCTTTTAACGAGAAGTTAGATCTGGCAATTTTTCATCCATCGACTTGCACCCTCACTCCCACTACCACAATGAATAACCTACTCATCGCCACATTCCTTATATGGTTGGTTCCTATGTCATTGGCGTCGCCAGGTGATGATTTGTATGCCTTCCTGGATTGTATCTACCAATGTGAACAAATCACCTG
>JANIWD010000191.1:0-12978 GCA_030557875.1 Candida neerlandica
TGCCGTATTATGTATTCGCTTCGTTATCAAGAGCGGGTTAGGTGGCATTGGGGGTAGATCAGATATACAGTCGTTACTATTACTACTCGTGTTGTGGTATACTACTTGATCTATGGAAATTGCCATATTTTATAAATGTAAGGTTCGGGCAAAGTGGATTAGGAAGACTTGATCTTGGGGATGATTACCTTTTCTTTTGGAAAATGATTATTATACGTGAAGGTATTTATTTAAAGAAAAAATAATCTGAGAGAATTTTTGAAGATTATTTATTTTGTGCAACTTCAACCGAAACTGCAAGAAAATTTTTAACGGCATTTTGGATATGCAAGGAATACAAGGAGTTTCCAACGTTAATGCGCAAACCCAACAATGCTAAATACAACATAGCATACATTCGTAATAGAGGAAGGGGAATAGGGGATTTTCTTTGTCATGTTGAACTCGATTAATAATACCCTTCAGTCGTTTGGACTTGGGAAAAGTGTGACTTTATAATTTCTTCGTATGGAGTGGAGCCCAGTACGCAGGTATGTTCTGCCACAAAAGACATATACACAAAATCATGGCTTAGTATCGGGCAAATGCAAGATGAATTAATTTTCACGTAATTGGCTCAAGAATGCCTAGCTTTTGTTGTTTAAGGACGGATGATGAATGAATGACAGGTATACCTTACAAAAAAAAGAAGTCAATATATTCAGCAAAGACATTTATGATTGCTGCTACAACGTGGTATTTCTCTTTCACGTAACAGAAACAAACATGGTTTTGATATTAGCCACAGTTAGAATGGGCCGTACAAAAGAAAAAAAAAAGGCTTGATTATTAAACACTCTAGAAAAAGCGACAAGAAAACCTAATCTGGCACGAAGCGATGGAATTTCATCGGTCATTAAGTAGTGGCGCTTACAATTTTTATTGCCACGGAGTTCTTTCTCTTTGAGACTTTCTTGTTCTGATCGCCCGGCGAAATACTGCGTTTCAAAAGAAAAAAAAAAAGAAAGAAAGAGCCAATTGAAAGGCATTTCGCAAAGTGAGCCTTTTTGGTCTATGGCTTTGCACTCCAGTAAACTCCGTTCTTTCGGATTTTTGATAATTCTGAGAAGAGGATTACTATCGTAGCGGTGTAAGGTATATGCATCCGAAGATTACCCCTTTCATCCCCTTAACATTTTGAACAACTTGCACCTTTGAAAGGATTCAATAGTTAGTTTATATCGTATATATCTATAGCATCGTACGTGTACTAGTGTCACCATTCTCATAATCCAACTCATCCAACTCTTGCATCTCGTCGTCAAAGCTGTGGTGGTGATTGTTGCTGTTACTGGACAGCGAGCTTGATGTGACTATGTTGTTGTTGTAGTAGTATTAGTAGTTATCATCATCATATAACGTAAAAGAATCATCATCTCTAAATGGATTAACTATATTCGTTACTCTTTATACGCCATAGTGATATTGATTAGATTCTTTCATTGATCACTTCCTGAAAATCTAAATCTCTTTGTTAGTTTTAGGGAAGATAAAACTATCTCTAAGAGCAAATAAATAAAGAAAAGAACACATTCAATAATGAAATCTGGTGGGGATTATAATGTACAGGAAATTGCATAAGTCAATACAAGAGATAGTGCCTTATAAACAAACTCCGAACAAGAGATAACAATATCCACCTCATTGGAATTAAAATATAAATCATTTGAAGATGCCGAATTTCGGAACATATCGCAAATATTTGTGGTAAGGAATATAATCTGTATATTTTCTCCAGGGTTGCAGTAATTCTTTTGCTCTAACAATAGCGCAATTAGATTTCCGCTTATCAATATTTTATTTGCACCACGCACAAAAACTAAAACCACACTGATAAGCTATCTCTCTATTCTACAAATACAAAAAAAAAAAATTTTTTTTTCTATAATGCAAACATGACGTTCATAAGGATATAATAATTATATAAAATGTCTATCTAAAATACTAACTTGTGAAAATTTGGCTGTTTAACTGGCAGATATTGCTTAGCCGACAGGTATTGTTGTTTAGTTGGCAGATGGTATCCGCCTTGGTTGCTACGTTTGACTGGCAGACCTTGAGCTTTATTTGGCAGATATTGGAACTTACTTGGCAGTAAGACTTGGATAGTATTGGTAATTGGTTGTAAAGGTACTGGTGAAATTGGAACTGAATTAGCACCGGCAAGTGGAGCAAATAAACTTTGGTTCAATTTGACTGGAGAATGGGAAACCACTGGATCAACCAATGGATTGAATTCCATTTCCTTCTTTTCAGCAATTAAGAATCCCCTTTCTCTTAAGAATAATGTCAATGATGTAATACCTTTTTGTAAGTTATTGTCATTGCCATCTTCTTCAAAGTAAGACAAGATCACTTGATGGTAGTTACTATCATCGGCTGAAAATTCATTGACCATGACTTCAATTCCAAGTAAGATCTTGAATGGGATTACAATTTGGTTCTCAAAATCTTGCTTGTTGTTAAGGAAAACGTCTTCAAATTTACATGGATTGGAAGTGACTTTGAATTCGTAGTTGCTTGGCAAGATCTTTTTCAATTGTTTAGCACAATGTTTGACTTTAGATTCGGATCCTTTCATATCAATGACCAATTTGCAGTTGTTTTTGAAATCTTCAATTGAAGTTGGGAAGTTGATAAATGATTGGTAATCGCTTTCGATTTTATTGACTTGACCAAGCTTGTTGTTGTTGACAAGCAAAAGATAATGCGATTTTAACAATTCAAATTTAATGGAATGGTAGATGGTAGTAGTGGTGTTTGGTTGTGGAGAAGTGTAGTTCATGCAACATTTGTAAACTAATTGATCAATTTCATATTTGACTAATTGAACATTCTTTGCATTTTTTCTTGGACATTTGATCAAAACATTGTTGGTTCTCTTCAAGGAGTAGGCGTTTGGAGAAGTTTTGTTAGATGAAAACTTAATATAGACATTGAACTTCTTCATAATACCTTGAATGATTGAACCACCATTACCAATGATTGATTTGTGGAAAACTTCTGGGATATTGAATTTCAATTCCAGTGGCATTTCCAATTCCAATAATTCCAAAGCTTGAACAATGATTGGGACATTATTGGTTACTTCGATGTCAATGTAAAAATTGTATTCGTTGAAAGACGAAAAATTAATCTTTGGAATGTTTTGCAATTGCTTCAAGATTTTAATCAATTTACCACTCTTCTTACCGGTAATAAAATCACGTTGGTCATTACCCATTTCCAATCTCAATTTAATAGCAATAGAGTTACTGGCCAATTGAGATAAAACAGGTCTGAATTCATCGGAGCGGCCAATTATTTGCAATCCATATTGATTTGAAGTAGCAACACAAGTTTTCTTTAATTGAACCAATTGAGACAATCCCAAAGCATTGATAGGACTGACAGCATCCATCAGGTAATAATTGGTTGCGATACCATTAATGTCGCTTACACAATCGTAAACCGATTCTGGGATACAGCCTTGAACAGTGATTGTAGCATTGTTCAATTCTCCTAAACTTGGTAATTGAATAAACACCCCATACTTGAACATAATGTTTAACAATTCTTTTTGGTTATTCAAGATCATGCTATCGAGTTTGATTTTGTTCATCGTGATAGTCTTGGTGATTAAATCTCTCTTATCTTCAATTAATTTGTTTAAAATGTGCTTGGCCAACAATAATTCACTAATATTCTTAGCCGTGATCCAAATCTTCAAGTCTTTGTTATTGGAAATGACATTTGAATTGAACAAGTTTGGCAACAAATCAGGAACGTAGATATTAGCCTTAGTTTGTTTAGCGATTTGAAGGAAATTGTATAAATCAACACCGCCAAGAATTGGAATCATGGATAAGTGCATATCAATACAATCAATAGTGTATCCATTCAACAAGGAATCAATCAAGATTCTCAATGCAGTTTCACACAAAGTAATGTTGTCCTTTTTTCCGACAATGTGCATCGAAAAGTCCCCGTTAGCGTAAGCATTGCCTTGTTGTTGTTGTTGCAGTTGCAGTTGCAGGAACGAATTCTTATCGTTGTTGATTATAAGCTCAACCTCATAGCGTTGACTTAGTTTAATCATGTCGTTGGTGAAAACTTCATCAATACGCATAAACTCACTCTCACTCAAGCTTATAGTCTTGTGACCAACTTGGTTGTAGGTAGTCAAGATTTGATGTCTGGTATCGTTACAGAATTGCTCGTTTCCTTGGATAGAAATTGAAATCAATGGATTAGAAACGGATGGATCAACAATGGATATACAGTTCTTGTTTGATTTCCCAAGTTTAGCTTGAACGTTGTTGATTCTTCTGGCAACCTTGTGCAAAGCATGCAAGTTATCAATCATTTTGTAGGATATTTTTGCTTCTAACGAAGTAGCTGTGTAATCCCTCCAGATACCATTGTGAGTCTCGTAGTAAGTGATAACTTCAGTGTTGGTGAATTTTGGATCAAGAATGAATGAGTATTCCAAGTTTTGAATAATGGTATTAGAAGACATTGTCGTGATAATGGAGTAGTAAATTGAAATGAAAAATAAGAAAAAGGAAAATAGAATGTAGAAGAATCTAAGGGGTATCAATAAGTAGTAATGTTTGGTTGGAGCCTTTCGTTTATTATTTTGTTTTTCCCGATATAAAAATCTTCTGCTCTAGAGAGATCTTGATGATTTTGCATGGTTTATATGTGAAAATTGAATCTACGAAAAACGCATCGACTAATTAGGAAATTTTTTAAATTGGTTGTCTTAAGGAGAGAACCACAAAACCTATTGTTTACAAAATTTGTGGTTTAGGAAGTTGACAACCATCACAAAATCAAAAAAAAATCCCCCATGTACAGACCAACTTCCTAAACAGGAAATTTAATTAAACCTTCTGTAGGTAATAATTTCTTGTGCGTTGGTTGTCATTTGCACCTCCTGAATTAGAAATAACATTATTTTCTTTCCCCTATTAGGTCAACCACCCTTTTACTGTTAAAAAAATAACATTCTGTAGAGCCTTTTCTTTGTTTTACGACCAACCGTGATTTTCCCCCTTCTGGAAAGAAAGCATTGGCCATCCCATAGTATTTTTCAATGGGAATGCTTATCCACGGCAACTCACGTAAGTTCCCCACCTCTGATCATGGCTAATCAAAACGATAAATGTTAACAAGAAATGAATAAGGAGTATCGATCATGTATTGACAAGCCACAAATCAGATTTGCGAATTACTTTGATTATTATTAAGATTATTATGATGAGAAGGGATAATTTACGTTGGCGTTGCGATTTCTTAGAAAGAAAAAAAGAATGTTAACAAAATTTGTCGTCCTTTTCTCTCTTTTCATTCACGTGATATGCCATTACATGACATACCATACGATGATAATCGTTTAAACCAAACCAAATTGAATATGACTAGATTACACTACATATCTATTTGAATTCCAAACATAGACCATTTCATCCCATCCCGTGGTTCCTATCCAACCAGGTTCACCCCAAAGACTATAATCACAATCCATGACAAATTCTGAATGGGCCAGAAACACTGATTTCAATGGTGCACCAGCTCTTAAGAATCTTGCTCTCTCATCACTGGTATCTTGCCAAACTCTAGACGTCATATCATAACTTGCAGAAACCAATTCTTTAGCATCAAAGGGACTCCATTTCACTCTTTTCACTGCCATATGGTGACCAAGGAACGAATTAAAGGGACTTGGTCCTCGTATATGTGGGGTATCACTTATTATTCTGAAATCCCATATCAGGACCGATTTATCAGATCCTCCGGATGCTAATATGGTTGGACGGTAAAAGTTTGGCGCCACCAGCAATACTTCAAACCCACTATGCGCGGTAAACTCCTTTTGCAATGGGTTTCTATCTCTGATATCCCAGATCTGGATCTTTCCTGCTCCAGTACAACTGAATATTTGTGATGGTGAATGGGGTGAAAACTGAGCTTCATAAACACAATTACTTGTATCGATGGCTTGATGCTGTGGTTGATGATGAACGGGAGGTGCTTGTCCTGTCACAGATTGTGAAAGCAGGGCTACTTTTGTTGTAAAATCTGGATGGTTTGCTCGTAAGGTAATAAATGATTCTGGTCTATTGGGGGAAAATACTTTGATTTGACCATCCCAACTACTGGAAACAAAAGTTGTTTTGTCAACTAGATTAAATTTCACCGTGAATACTTCCCGAGAATGTTCTTTCCATTGCATGACAGGAAACTCGGGTACATTCATATCAAACATTTTAATACTTCCATCTCCTGAAGATACAACCACCTGATTTTCGTTGATTTCTGACCATGCTAATGAAAATAACCCATCTTGAGTCATCCAAGATGCCTGTTCTCTGATTACCCCACTAGGGTCGATATTCAATATAAATAATTTCCCATTTCCCACCAAACCATAGTTTGCTGATGTTGCCACTGCTATCTTGTTGTCAAAGAATGGAGAGTACTGAAGTCCATACCCATTGTAACCTTTGGTACGATATGAAAGCATGTTCAGGTAAATAAATAAAAAATAAAGTGGATAAATCTGGGTCGAGAGATTATGGCAAAATTTTTTTTTTTTTTATTTTTTTGGTTCGTTCTTTTCGACTTGTTGCTTGGGATAATCGTTTTGTATTGGCCGCGGCTCAATCTAATCAAAAATTAGGCAAAGATTGCGAAATAAATAAATATATATTCTTTTTTTTTTGTTTCCAGTCACACTTATGTACAGGTTTTTGTATACACTTCATCTATTTATAAGTCAAAAACCTTGGTGTCAAGGTACTTAAGTACATGCAAATTTTTTTCATCGATATCTTTCTTATCAACAATACCGAATTGTATGAGATCTCCCAAAATTAAGTCTACTTTTTGGTTAGCATATTTCAAGTAATCAAAATCATCATCACTTGAAGTAATCAATTCTTCGTCATCAGCAATGGCACTTTCATTATCAGCAATAGCAGGACTGGTACTTCTGCTAAGATCTTCTGAGTATCCATCAAATATGAAATTATAAGTACTATTGATACCTTTTTCAGAACCACTGTGATTCATTGGTGGTGGTTTTAATGGACCATTTTGAATCAATCCCCACAAACACCAAAATATTTGCACTGTGGCACGCCAGTAAATACATTCGTTATACAACTTTTCAATTTCGTATTCCATAATAGGCAAAGGATCATTGGTGCTGTTAATGAGATCCTCTGGTTTTTTAGAGGTTTTCAAGTTGGTAGTAGGATATTGGAAATCATACTCAATATAAGATTTGATCAAATTTAACTGTTCAAGCTTATTTGGGTAACTTTCATCATGAATAAAGTATGATTTTTCTGGATCATGGTAATCCGACATCCATTCCGAGAAATGGTTCACTATATCATATGCTGGGAAGTTTCCCCCTGAATATTCAAAATCAATGACTGCCAAGTTGGAATCTTTTTTATTGGACGTTGTAACTTCACCATCGATATTCAATGAATCAAGTAGAACATCTTCTGGATTGAATGATTCATGCAATAATAAATTCCCATACTGGGTGTCATTGTGACAAAACTTGTAATTTCCAGTAAAGTGATCTGTGTCGTACTTACCGAATAACCATTCCTTATACTTGGCAACATACTCTTTAAACTTTGAAAATTCAACCACAAAGACATCCTTTGGATCAAAGTTTGCTTGGATATACCCCGGCAATAATTCAGTCTCGAAAATTTTCATCCATTTTTCAATCAATCTCCAACACATAGGTTGAGGGGCAAAATCATGGCTGTCTAATTCTATCTTGTAATGCAAATCCTTCATTCTTCTTCCCAACATTTGGGAAAGAACCTTATCTCTAATTTGGTCTTTATTCAAGGCAAGAAATCCATCTAAGAACTGTTCGAATCTACCATTGGAAAAAATCCCTAACAATCTAGGACCGATCCTTTTTTGAGACAACTTGACCAAGATTGCTAGTTCGTTATCTCTATCAATTAATTCATCGACATTCTTACCATAGACTCTTAATAAAAGTGCTGGAAGGTGGATGTTTTGACCTTCATCGTGATATTCCAACTTATAAATGGAATTGGTAAGTGCCCCTGATATTCTATTCACGGTTAAATTTTGAATCAAGAGTTGTCGTTTATGCCATTTGCTAATTCTTAATGTCTTAGCCAATGCAAGAATATCTTGTTTGAAGAAATCTAAAGGTAATGAGTTGTCCAAGTAAACCTGAACCGAAGGAACAGAACGCTCTTGATCCACTTGTGTCGACGTAACTGTTAATCTATTCAAGGAAGAAGATGACAAAGATCTTCTATGTAATGATGATAAGCTCGGTCTTCTCGATGCACTTGTTGATCTTGAGTTTGCTGTTGAGTTTCTTGTTCTTGATCTGGATCTAGACCTAGGCTGGTCCTTTATATTGGCTGGCGAAATCTCCATTGTGTGTACTTTTTGGCTGTAAAGTTTGTTGCAAGATTTGTTGGAGTAAGTTCCTTATATTTTTTCTTTTTTTTTTTTTTTTGTTGGGGGCAAGAGTAAGGAGGGGGGAGGACAGAAACCTGAAAATTTTCAGGCTGATAAGATTGCGTTGCTATTTTTTTTTTTTTTTTTTTTTTTTTTGGTAGTGGTCTCAAGACATTTAAATCGTAGCGAGAGAGAATAAAATCCGAAATCACGTGATGCACAATTATACAGCCGAGCAGAGCTATTCTGGTTTCTTTTTGCCGTCTGCGTATATATTCATGGGTATACGATACATTCCAGTATATATTGTGATGACTTGAAATACTGTCAACACCTTGAATTTGTGATTCTTGATGTATTGGAAAAAATAGACGACTGTACAAGAATTGACGAACAGACAACTGACAAACGATGATCTTCACAGGACACAGTAAGTAAATAAATAAATAAAAAAAAAAAAAAAATCTTTAAAAATTTGAACCTGATCTTGAACTCACCAAGTGCCACATTTCTTTAAAGAACCACCATCACAATGGCTTTCTTCACATATGTATCCATTATCGCGATACTTGCTATAGGTGTGATTTACCACCTAAAGAACACGGAATTGCAGCAATTGAAAGACGACCATAAAAAGGTGGCATCGCAATTAGATTCCATTCAAAAACAACTTGATTCCAAGAATGATTCCATCAAGAGACTTGAAAAATCTCATCAAGAATCAACTAAGGAGTTAACTACTAGTTCCAATAACAAGGAACAAACAATCAAGTCGTTGGAATTGAAATTGCTCGAAGTCACCAATAAGTACCATTCGTCTGTTCAATCTGAATCCAAATCCAAGACACGTCATGAAGAAACTGAAAAGACCATCAAGAAACTTAATGGTGAAATTGAAACATTAAAGGCAGAAAGAACTTCTGAAGAGCAAATCAGATCAAAATTGGAAAAAGAATATCAATTCAGATTGAATGCTGAAATCGAAAGATTGATCGTTGGTAGAGATTTGAAAAATACCCAATTATCCGATAGCATTAAAGATCTTGAAGAAGTGTTGGAGACCAAGAACAGAGAATTTAACAAATCTGAGGAAACAAATAACCAAACCATTTTGAAATTGGAGCAATTGAAGAATAACTTGAAGCAATCGTTAGACGCAAAAAACATTGCCTATGATAAATTAGAAGTAGTTAATGGCTCCCAACTGGAACAAATCGAAATCCATGTTCAAGACATCGCATCCAAAGCAAAGAAAATTGAAGAATTGGAAGATCGCTATCTGAAAAAAGACCAAGAATTTATCACCGTGTCTGGTGAATTAGAAGATTCTCAAAAATTGGTTTCCGAATTACAGGATACGAAGAAAGAATTGGAATCAACCAAAGAAACGCTTGAATTAGAGTTAAAGACAGAAAAGGAAGCCGCTGAGGTTTTGAAGAACCAACTACATGCTCAAGAAGTAGAAACCAGTGTAATTTCTGAACAATTGTCCTCATACGAAGAAAGTGTATACAGTTTGGATGAGTATTTGGTTCTGAACAACAAAAAGGACAAGATTACTACTGATTCCGAATATATGTATACTGCTGAAGAAGTTGAGGAGATTTGTATAAGTATTAGATTGTTTGTTGATAACTTGAAGAAGGAAATTGGTAATCTCGGAAATCTTTTGGATGAAAAATCAGAGTCACTCGAAGATACGAAAAAGAAATTGAGTGATTTAAATGTGAAAAATGTGACTTTAGGATGTCAAGTATTATCCGATTTGCGTACTTTGCAAAAAGCACTTGAAGGTAAATTTAGCAAGGAGGACGAAGAAGAGATACTAACTAAAATTAGGAGTATCGAAGATGTCACTGGTCAATTCTCAGGTGCTCCAAAATCAGAGGAAAAGGAGGAAACTTCTATTGAACAAAAATCTGTTGAACCATCTGAATCCAAGAAGATTGAAGATGATTCTGTTGAAGAGATTGCTCAAGGAACTGAAGAAAGCATAAATGAATTGAAGAAACTCGAAAGAATTGTTGATTCTGAAGAAAAAGAAGACGAACCAACTACCAAGCACTCGAGTGAACCAACTTTTTCCGAAGTTGAAGGAAAAGTTAAAGATGATTCATCAAAAGAGATAAAACAAGCTGCCGAGGAAGAAGAACCAAAACAACTCAAATCAGTAGACGATGTTGCAGTTGAGGAATCTAAAGAAAAACTTATTGAAGATGCACCAGCAGCTGAGATTCCTACTGAAAGAGATGAAGAAAAGAGCTCCAATTTAACTGAAGATATTTTGGTTAAACATTCCGAAGGGAAGGTTATTGTCGATGAACCTGCACCAGCAATTCCTGATGCTAAAATTGAAAAGAAGGAAGAACCCAAATCAGTTGAAGAAGATTTAACTAAGGCAAATGAGGAAAAACTTATTAAAGATGAACCAAAAGTAGCTATTGCAAACCTCAAAGAATCAAAAGTGGAGGAGTATAAACCAGTTGAAGATAATTTAGTTCAGAAATCTGAAGACGATATCATTGAAGATGAACCTAAATCTATTGTGCAAAAAGTCACTGATGAGAGTAAAGATGTCAAGTCAATTGTAAAAGATTTAGAAGAGAAATGTACAGAGCAACATATCACAGATGTCCCAAAAGTTAAAGAAACAAAATCTGAAGAAGACAAAGCTGAAGAGATCAATACCACAGTAGCTGAGACTGAACAACCACATAGTGAACAGCTTAAAATTGAAGAATCTAAAGACGAAGTTGCCGAAGTTGAACAACCAAAAACTGAACAACCAAAAACTGAACAACCAAAAATTGAACAACCAAAAATTGAACAACCAAAAGTTGATGTAACTAAGGCTGAAGTGGCCCAAGCTGATGAATCTAAAGCTGAAGCTTCTAAAGTTGAACAATCAACTGCCAAAGAACATGAAGTCAAGGAACCAGCAACTAAAGAATCTGAAGATAAAGAATCTGAAGATAAAGAATCTGAAACCAAAGAACCTGAAGAATCTACCATTCAAACTTCAATCGAGAACCAAACCCCAAAGATTCAAGTTTCGGAAAAGGAAGAACCTTTGAATATCAATAAGGAAGTTGGAAAAGTTCCAGCAAACTTTGAATCTGATAAAATAAATCAAGATGCATCTGCAAATAATTCAGATCTGAATGATGATGAAGGTTCAGATGAAGAATCAGAAGAAGATGACGGCACTACATCCAACGTCGATTCAGAAGCTAGTCCTGCACCTGAATCAATGCCACCTTCCTCCTCTTCTTCATCAACATCGGGTGTTTCAAAATCACAAAAATCATCTCCAAAGAAAAAGAACAATAAAAAGAAGGGAAAGAAAAAGAGTAAAACCACATTTTAGAGAAAATGTATAGTTTATAAACAACTAAATATATATTAAAAAATTTCTGATTCAGTTCTCTTCAAATGGTAATGAAATCCGGTTTGTCAAATCGTTGACGAAATTCTCGCAACAATCTACCACAAATATAGGCTATTTATAAACCTATCATGACAGTTTATTAGCTTGCTTTTATTATTGTACCGATGATCTGATACTTTGCATAGCGCAAAACAATTCGTGCATAGAAAAATTCTGTCTTGCCTCGTGGCACATATGTAGAAGAGCAACAAAACAAAACAAAAAAAGATACAAATTTCAGAGATAAGGAATGAAGTGCAGGGATGTAGAAAATTCCAGGGTTAAAAAAAAAATTAACAGATTCATTCAAAGTGATTTGCAGATCATTGAATATAGTTTTTTGACATAGTGAGCCCCACTTTGAAGAAACAGTTCTGTTAATTTATTCGTGAAGGAAAGTATAAAGTATAAGTTTGACGGAAGATTCCGTCATGTGCGGAAAATGAAAGACGGAATTTTGTGGCCGTAGTGTTAGTTCCAGAATCCGGAGTAACCAATTTAACACTGTAAGCGCCAACGCTGAGACAAAATTAAAAAAAAAAAAGTTTATCATGCACAGAGATAAGCAAACGAAAACACCAACACATACATATCAACCATTACTCATCAATAATGGCTGTTCTTGTTGTTTGTTGGTAGTCACAATGCATATCAACATGCCACTATGTTGCTTTGGGGCCCGTCTATCCTGGGGCTACATATGCATTGTACTATTTTATACAATAATTTTTTTTTTTGCCGTTTAAGTACCTGTGACAAATACAATTATATTTTACCTCTCATAGTTGCACAAAAATTCTTTTTCTCTCATTCTTATTATTTTTTTTCTTATTTTTCTTTTCTAATAACAAATATATTACTGAAATTTCCACCCAAAATAATTAACACTTTTATTTTCAGATACCCTGGAATAGGCTTAGAATAGTGATCAATCTATTATGGCAATCTCCATAGACCAAGTACCATACCAAACATCGGATAATAACAGCTGCGTGACAAAGTTATCCATAATACCATCGATTCCAATTAAGATAACACAAAGTATAGGGAGAATG
>JANIWD010000192.1:0-12959 GCA_030557875.1 Candida neerlandica
TTTTATAAATTTGCTGCTTTTACAACTAATCAATATTCTTTCTATCTATGCCGTGATAGAAACAGTTGGTGTGCGCCTCTTGTGTAGTAGGATAGTGTATGATGAATTAAAAACAAATACAGTGTTTTTTTCTTTTTATGAACCAATTGACCTAATTGTTTAAGCTAATATGGACAAAAATATTTGTACATAGTCACAAACAAATAAAATGAATAAGTGTACAATTAATTGTGTCATCTAATTTCGCGCTTTAGTTTAAATAATAAAAAAAAAGACTGTATACAAAAGGTTAGAGAGAAAGGGAACGCATTTATGGAGAAATTTTTTTACATAGACTGATGGAAGTACACGCCTAGTTCTCCACAAAAGGGCTTGCCTGCATGGCATTATCCTTATAGTACATGGCAATGGGATTGGTAACTAAACAGCACTCTTGCATGTGACTTTAAACAGTATGGGCAGAAATAAAAGATTTTAGTATTCCTATATAAAATGTTTAGTCGCTCATAACCCAAATACATGTCTACGGAGAGAAATTCAATGAATTCTGATTTTAAGTATGTAATCTTTCAATAGATACTTCACTAGAAATGTAAATGTTTGTTTATTTGTGTAGACTCTATTCATTCATTGGGGTATCGTCTAAAGTCATGTCGTCCAATTCGTCCAATAATTCATCGATATTAATTTCTGGAGCGTCATCTTCTTCTTCATCATTGTCCATATCATCGACATCTCTAGGTGGAGCTTCATCACCAGCTTTATACAAGTTAATAGTTTGTCTCAAATCTTCATCTTCTTCTAATTCTTGCAAGAACAATTCGTAGTCTCTTTCAGCCTTTTCTTGTTCTTGTCTAGCTTGTCTGCTGTCGTCGTTGGCAACAATATCGTTGTGTTCTCTTGCCATTCTCTTCAATTTCCATTTTCTGTTCTTAGATTTCTTAGACTTTCTGGCGTAATGTTTCTTCACAATAACAACTTCGGGTGTATTGTCGGTATCCAATGTTTCCCATAAATCTGAATTTATGTTTGAGTTTTTCAAGTAGTATCCCAAACATGAATCACCAGGATGTAAAATACCACCCAAATGGGTACGAACATAGAATGTTTGATCATTTGAACCCAAGTCGCTGGCACGACTGACTTCTATATCAGCCAAAACATACTTTCCTCTAATATCACCGGTAGGCTCAACATCCAAAACAATAAATTCGACTAACTGAGTGGCATCCAACAAGGATGGGAACGGACTTCTGAAATATACTGCAGCCGACAAGTCAGCAATCTGTAAACTGTTTTCATCAATGAATTGGATCGAATTAGAGACCTTGTTACATAATACCAAACGGGAAATATTACCCATGGAATGTGCCAATTTCTTTGGAAGAACAACTAAATCATCACGACAAATTGGAGCAATTTCACAAGAATAAGAAAATTTATAACTCGAAGATCCAGAATGTATGTCCATACTGACTAATTCTTCAGACTTCTTGACCTTGATAGGTGCGACAGCTTGTAAGAAATCAACCATTTTAGCGGCATGGTTCTTTTGGGCATAGAAGAAATCCAACCCATCTCTGGTTTCTTGAATAGAAACAGTATCGACATGAGCATTATGTTTCAATATTAATTGTTCCAAGTACAAGAAGGTTCTTTTATGTGCAACCTTCTGTCTAATTTGAACAGTTGCTCTCCAAGTGTTGGTAGTATATGATTTGGCACAATCTGGACATTGCATAGCCACAACAACATATTCGACTTCAAATGTTTGTTGGACAATAGTGTTAGCCATGGCTTCACCTTGGACAGTCAATTTAACTCTGATTCTTCTGGAATGGGGTTCCGTCCATATGAAACTAGCATCGACCAATCTGACTTTATTTAAACCCTTTAATCTTCTGAGACATAATGCTAATAATTCACGAGATTCTAATTGTGCCTTTATCCATTGACCTGGTGGTTGCAAGAATCTTTCACAGTTTCTACAGAAGGATACATTTGCTTCTCTTGGAATACCTTCTGTAATATCGACATTTAATTTGATACAATCATAACACATTACTAATCCCAGTGATCCATCCATAGGGACCCCACAATTACAACATAACACAGTAGCCACTTGTGCTCCACCATCCTGGTTTACAGGAGTCATTTGAGTGTAGTTAGACATCCTTATTTTAATATAAATTAAATTAGCTAGATGGAAGATTCAAATGGCAAATTAATTCAAAGAATGAAGGAAGAAAAAAAAAAATGAAGTCAATCTTTATTTCAAATTTTTTTTTTTGTTTGCCAACTAGTCATCTCTTTGATCACGTGGTTGCGGATGTTTATCTCCTTGATTTTTCAGTTCTTGATTCTCGCACAACTAAATTAGGCTACTAAAAAACAACAAATCAGTCCAAGCACTGGAGGAACGCTCCTCACAACATTCACCACAACAATTCACAATCAATTAAATTACATCCCCATGGTCGATAGGAAAAGAAGTTTATCAGTAAAGTCCGATGAGGATGATGACAATGATGATGTTCCATTGCATAAAAAATTTAAATCAGAAACCAAAGAGGAAACCCAAGACGCTGAAGAAAATGAAGATAAAGATGCAGCCGACAAGAAGAAAAATGGGGATCTCAAAGTCGAAACGAAAAACGATAGTAATGGAGCCGATGGTGGGGGTGAGGATGAAGAAGATGAAGAAGACGAAGAAGAAGACGATGAAGAAGAAGACGACGATGAAGCAGAAGAAGAACGAAAGAGGATAACCAATTTCAATTTTGATGGAGAGATATACACTTTTAAAGAGAGACCGTCTGTTCTTGAAGAAAAGGAAGGGAAAATAGAATTCCGAGTGGTCAATAATGATAACAGTCGAGAGAACTTGATTGTGCTTACTGGTTTAAAAAATATTTTCCAGAAACAGTTGCCAAAAATGCCTCGTGAGTATATCTCACGTTTAGTTTATGACCGATCACATTTGTCGATGGCTGTCGTGCGAAAGCCACTAACGGTGGTGGGTGGCATAACGTATCGACCTTTTAATAATCGTGGATTTGCTGAAATTGTATTTTGTGCCATATCTTCAACGGAACAAGTTCGAGGATATGGTGCACATTTGATGAACCATTTGAAGGATTACGTTCGAGCTACTTCGCCAATAAAATATTTCTTGACATATGCCGATAATTATGCTATCGGGTATTTTAAGAAGCAAGGTTTTACAAAAGAAATATCGTTGGATAAGTCGGTTTGGATGGGGTATATAAAGGATTATGAAGGAGGTACGTTGATGCAGTGTTCGATGTTGCCATCTATCTTGAGATATCTTGATCTGGGGAAGATCTTACTTTTACAGAAGGCTGCAATTGAGAGAAAAATCAGATCCAGATCGAAGTCGAACGTGGTAAGACCAGGGTTGCAAGTATTCAAGACCAACCAGAATGTGACTTTGGACCCTAAAGATATACCAGGGTTACTAGAAGCTGGTTGGAACGAGGAAATGGATAAATTGGCACAAAAACCTAAAAGGGGACCACATTACAACTTCATGGTTACCTTGTTTAGTGAAATGCAAAATCATCCATCTGCATGGCCATTTGCAGTTCCAGTTAACAGAGAAGAAGTACCAGATTACTATGAAGTTATAAAAGAACCAATGGATTTGTCGACCATGGAGCTGAAATTAGAAAACGACAAATATGAATCATTCGATCAATTCCTATATGATGCTAAATTGATTTACAAGAACTGTCGGTCATACAATGGTGAGACAACAACATATTATAAGAATGCCAACAAGTTAGAGAAGTTCATGAACAACAAGATCAAGGATAGCGCCGAATATAGCCATTATTTAGAATAGAGAGTGTAATATATATATGTATCATTTGGCAGCAACTGAAGGTTATCCCTTTGCAGTATAACAACTGCGATTAGATAATGATTAGTAAAATCACCACAGGGAAGGAGGGGCGAAAAAAAAAGAATCCGTAGACCGAGAAGGTAGTCGGAAATCAGTAAATGCAGTGTTAATTTTTTTTTTTTTCTTTTTACTGTCTCATTCTGACGTCCTCTTTCTAGAACCAAGCTATTCCAACTAATCATGTCTGCCAAAGTCTACTCTTATCCAGAATCCCAAGAAGTTGCCAACGCTGTTGGTAAATATGTCATTGAACATCAAAATAAAGCCATTGAAGCAAATGGAACGTTCAAGATTGCATTATCCGGTGGTTCTTTGGGCAAAATCTTGAAGCAAGCTTTAATTGACAATAAGGAAATCGGTTCAGAAGCAAAATGGGACAAGTGGGAAGTCTACTTTAGTGATGAAAGATTGGTTCCATTATACCACCCTGATTCCAACTTTGGTTTATTCAACGAAATGGTTCTCAAGAATTTACCAGAAAGTACCAAGAACTTGAAATTGAATGTTATTGATGCTTCTTTGTTGACCGGTAAAGACGGAAAATTGGACGATTTAGTGGATGAAGCTAAGGACGTAGCCATTGCCAAAGAGTATGCTTCTAGTTTGCCAAAAGAATTTGACGTTATCTTGCTTGGGTGTGGTCCAGACGGCCATACCTGTTCATTGTTCCCTGGTCATAAATTATTGAAGGAAAGGAGTGAATTGGTTGCCTACATAAACGACTCTCCAAAACCACCACCAAGAAGAATCACTTTTACCTTCCCAGTATTGGAAAGTGCCAAGTCTATTGCTTTTGTTGCTACTGGTGCCGGTAAAGCTCCTGTTTTGCGAGAAATTTTCAAAGGAGAAAGTCAATTGCCATGTGCTTTGGTTAACAATATAAAAAGTGGAACCTCTGTCAGTTGGTTTGTGGACGCTCCAGCAGTTGAAGGGGTTGATGTTTTGACCAGTAAATATTAGAGGGTAGAGCAATTACGTATTTCAGAAGTAAATGTAGAAAAAAAAAAAAATAAAGACCAAGCGAGCACCCGAGGGGGAAAAAAAAAATAATTACAGACTCTTTCATATCACACATAGCCTTGTAACTACTTATTTTTTTTTTATACAGATCACTTTCCTGTATTTATCATTTTAACGATTGAAGCAAAACTATTTGATAATGGGTATGTTGTTTGCGTGGTGTCATCAATTGGTGTCATATTTATGTTTGTCAGCATCACTAACATATTCACATCCAATCTAGGTGTCGCTCTATGGCTTTGTCCAAAACAAAATACACCAGCTTATGACAAGTTAATAACACTTATGAGCTCGTTAAACACTTTATTTCCGGGACAACCGCCGAAATTTGAACCTCATATAACGATAACGACGAGTATAGTAGTGGACTTGGATGATGCAGCAAAGATTAAAGATGACGTTGATAGGATTTTATCAGCCAGTGCTGTTGCATTGAGTTCACTACCAAAGAATCACGAAAGTTTAGTCAAGTTAGGCAATGTTAACAGTCAACGTAAGTTTTTTAAGAAGCTATACTTTGAAGTTGATAAGGATCCGAATTTAGTATCCTTTGCTAGAATTATTCGTGAATTGTTTGTCATTATTCCTCAGGATATCGAGGTGGAAAATACGAAGCAGAATCCCCATCTTTACACCAACGATTCCCATGGCAATCTAGTCAAGAGAAGACCTCTGAAAAGGAAAGATAATTCGCAAAAAGTCAAAGACTTTGACACATCCACAATACGTCAAGCAGCTACATACAAGGCAGCTGAGTGGTCAGTAGATGAGTTTGATCCACATGTTTCCTTAGTATACAGTGATATATGGCCCATTGACAGTGCATTATGGAGAAATATTAACACAAGAATACTTGATATTGGTTGGGATGTCGAATGGGATCATAGCGTTTTGAAGTTGGTGCTTTGTGAAGGGGATGTGCGAGATTGGATAGTTTTGGGTAGTGTGGATATGCACTAGGGTGATTTCTTGTTCATTCTAAGATTGTTCTAGTTTATAGGTATATCTTGTCTTGTATGATTTATTCAATTAATTATTATTAATTTCAGATGGTAAGAATTTTGAACAAACTTTGTAAAATATTTATACAAAAACAACATCTCCTACTAAAAACTTTTCATTTCTTACCAATAAATTGTTTCTTGAAGATTCTTTTGTTACACAACTTCTGGCCGAATATATACAGTACATACATATCCAAAAACGGGAATGTATTGAATAGGTAAGATTCCACAATCGCTATTCGAGAGTTGGGTTTTTTAGGTGGACTTACTAATGTCACATAACCACCCAATTTGGAAAGTTCACAACAAACACGAAAAGGGCGAATGGTCTAGTGGTATGATTCCTCGTTTGGGTTTAACACTTAAACATAAAATTCGAGGAGGCCCGGGGTTCAATTCCCCGTTTGCCCCAATTTTTTTCTTCCTTCTTGCTTTGGCTAAGAGAAACATTATGCGCGATAGAAGAAGATCGCTTTGATTCTAACAAGTGTTGAACGTGTTTTCATTGTGAAATAGAAATTGCAAAAACCTTGTCGGATTACCGATATTTTTCACACCCCTGAAGAGCAAGCACCCTCCGCAACACTCTGTGATAATTGAACCAAAGCAGATACAACTAGACCGGAAGTAGAAACTAATTAAAGCTGTGGCTAGACCAGTACGATATTACGTCAATTGTTTGGTTATTATTTTGTTTTGGTATTCTTATGGAATATTATTCCGCATTGTAGGCGGTATGGAGAAGCGCAATTCCAAACACCACAAAAAAAAATCCTTATCTTTTCCAACGGAATCACCGTAATTTCAAAAAATTTTCTTTCACAATATTATTATTTTTTTTTTTTCATTGACATTTTTTATTACTCCAGATTTTTTTTTTTACAACCCCAAAAACCTTAGCAATTCCCATGAGTACAGATTCAATCGAAGCTTCGAATAATTCGAAAAAGAGGAAAACAACGTCACAAGACTCCACATCTCCTCCACCGCCGCCTCCAGCTAAAGATGAAACGAGAAAATTAGCACAGGCTTCAAGAACATTAAAAGCTTGTGAATTATGTCGAAAACAAAAGACTCGTTGTTTCCGATCCCCAGAAAATCCAAATTCGTGTTTACGTTGTCGGTTTCTAAACAAATCGTGTTCTTTCGAGACCGATCAAAACCAAGATGGAATTGGAGGGATGTTGCCGTTTAATTTGTCGAACCAGGAAGCTACCAAGAAGTTGGATTCTATTCATGATGGCATTAATGAAATATTGGGATTTTTGAAAAATAATGGATCTCGCAACGAAGATGCAAAATTATTATTGGATGCTTCAGCGAAGATGAGAAACCGGTCAAACTCATTATCTATCGAAAATGATCTGAATATTCCGCAGTTTGCTTCATTTAGAACATTAGCCAAGAGTTCACCGTTTGCAATTATGCTGAATTTATTTGAGCCCGGATATTCCCGAAAAATGGCCAACAACGATGATGTTGATAATGATAACAATTCATTGCCCTTATCAGACAACATAATAACATTGGGAATATTAACTGAACAAGAAGTTGTCGAATTGATCTCCAAATTTAGGAGAAATTATGGCAGATGGGTTTCATTCCCATCATCACTACTGACTGAAACTTTGGTTAATCTAATGCAGAGGAACTCATCCTTATTGTTAACGTCATGTTGTATTGTGGCATTGAGGTATCAAAGTTTCGAAGACAGCCTGGAAAAGGCATTAAAGTATTATATGTTAGTTCAACAATTAACTAGAGATTTGAACAATTCCTTTGTTAAATACACTTCAATTGGATCAGTCCTGGGACAGCTAGAATTCTTACAAGCAATTACTATCCTAAGTATATACCTGATCAGCATTTCCAAACTTGATAGTTCAATACATTTGGATCCGTGGTTGTTGTCGAATATCGGGTTATCCACATTCATCACCAAGACAGCATTAGGAGAATTCGAAGAAATTGATGAAGAAAGAATACGAATTCATGAACAAGATTACGATAAGGTGATGATATTGAGGATTTATAACCACTTGTGTCTTGCCCATATAGTTAATTCAATATTCTCTGGAAGAGTATGTATCCTTGATTCAACAAGAGTTCAACAAACAGCAACCACACTTAGTTTATTGAGGGCAACGAATTTTGACGGCCGTATGGTAAGTGAAATCGGCTTGTTGTTTATCACGTATAACTATCTCCAAGCAGCAGCTGAAGTTGAAGGTTACCAGCATTTAGACACTTTGTTTGATCAAGTTGTCAGTGATATCAAAGAATGGTTCGTACAGTGGGAGTATTTATTTTCCCAGCCGGCATTGCATTTTCTTGAGTTTAATTACAATTTCTGCTCCATGTTCGTATACTACGTGTATTGTTTCCAAAGGTTGAAGCTACTAGGAGAAGTGGGTGATTCTATGGTTTTGGACCATGATATTCTAGCTCACGTGTTTAAAAGCATAGACAATGAGGATATCCTAACAACCATGTTTGATTACTGTTTGTTGGTGCTTTCTCATATTAACAACATTGATAATGATTCTTACTTTGCGTATCTATCGGATCAAATTCATTTTATTTTCTATTTCTGTGGAATATTCATGATCAAATTATGCCGGGTTATGTGTGATAAGGAAGCATTAGCAACCAAGAATAAAAACAAAGGGCTAAAGAATGTTCAACTGTTGATTCATAAATTTGAAAAAATTAGTGCTGATCATCCTGATGATGTAATTTTCAACTATAGAATGAACCTAGAATCGTGTTTAAATGGAAGTACATAGATAATATAGACGAATACAAAGAACAAACAATTAATAAACAGAGATTGTCCTATTTTATTTCAAGTGACCTTTGTAGTTTCCTTCCATGTAGTCAATATGAACAAATGCTCTTTCAACCATTGGCAAACTTTCAATGGAATATTGCAATGCTTCTGCGATGTCATGACAATCCTTGAAAGATAAATTAAACTTGTCATTGGCAAAGACCAAATCAACTTCGACATTTAAATTATCACCGACATGATATACTTTAAGCGCAGTAATTCGTTTGATTGGTTCAGCAAATCTGTAAGCAAGGTACAAGATAACTTTATAGTCTAATGGATCAGCGGCAGCTCCTGTTAAGTTGTTAATATGCTCGAATGCAGTATATCCCCAGTTGACAATAATGTAAATCGATAATAAGAAAGCACCCAACGGATCGAACCACCAAATATCAAATAAATGACCCAACGTAGGCATTAACATGGATACAGTATTGAAAATAACATCTGTCATTGCATCTTGAGCCAATGCCTGAACTGAAGAGGATTTACTACTAGAACACCAAATCCAACATCCCAATTTTGCAATGATAGTAATCGTCATGATACTCAAAGCGTCGAACCCGATGGCAACAGGAACTTTTTGCTCTGGCGTAGCAAAAAATAATCGTTTAAAGGACTCTTGACCAACTTGGAAGAAGGAAATGATAATAAGGATGGAAAAAATCAATACCCCCAAAGGCTCTAATCTTGATCTTCCCACTGGATAAGCATGTTGGATTTTCCAATCATTCTTGGTAGCCAATCTGTTAACAATATAAATGATAAAAGTGGACAAGAAATCCAAAATCGAATCCACCAAGGATGCAATTACCGACATGGAATTAGTCAATAAAGTAACCACAATTTTACCAATTAACAATAGGATGTTGATTAAAAAATTGACCAATATAGCAGTTAACACTTGTGCATTATTTTCCTCTTCGTTATACCCAAGGTATCTTGATCCATCATGGTTCACATTCCCTGGTACATCATAAAATCGAGTTGAGTATTTGGAAGTCGAATCTCCTCTTTCTAAATCAGTGGCTCTGAAACCAAAAACTGTTCCTGGGGCCCCCATAGAATTGCCATTGGAGCTTTCTCCCAGTTCTTCAGTGATATTTTCCAACGAGTCATTGGCGGGTTCATTGGCAAACTCACCGGTGATTTCCTTTCGATGTTCACTTGTATATTCCGGGCCATAATTACTTATCATATTATAATGGATTTTCCCAGCATCTAAAAAGTTGTCAATTTCTGTAAACTTTTCAATCAAATAGTTCTGCTCTTCATAGTATGTTCGGACACCCTTCTTTTTAATTTTTTCAATATTTGAATTCGAAAAATCACTCCACTTGCACAAAAGTGGAACGGTACCCAATAATCTCTCTGGCCTCAAGTTTCCAATAATATCAACAACACTTAACCTTCTATATTCTCCAGGAACTCCTCCTTCAATCACAGAACCTATACTACTTCTATCGCCACCAGTTTTTTGTGGAAATAACGGAGCATTAATCTGTGAACTGCTGACATTCGCATTCATATAGTTGTCAAAGGGAGAACTTGGGTTTGTGACAGAATGATGACTTGATAATAACCTATGGAATAATGGTCGTTCGTTCTGTCTATTGGCATATTCATTAGCGCTAAATGAATGATGACGCTTGGAGATGATATAATCATCAAATTCAGTGTACTCTGATGGATTATTAACACCTGATCCAGAGACTTGGGGACGTATTAAACCACCACTACTTGGAGGAGGTGGCACAGCCCCGGATTGCGATGTGTATTGAGCATGACGAAATGGATTTGCTGCTATGGCAGACTGATTGGCTTGTGGCCTATAATCTATCGTTGTTTTAGCACTTCTTAATGGTTTATTCAACAATGGCAGAGTTTCATTAGGATTAGTATTATCTTTTGTCATTGCAAGCACTGTTTGTTCGTATAAATATCCGATCTTTCAATTTTTTTTTTTTTTAGATATTCTATTGCTGCTTGTATTGATATTGTAATTGCAGCTGTGATCGGGGTAGGAATCGATGAATTGAATTGATCAAAGGGGGAAGAATATTTCACTTGTTGTCAGTGTTGCTTTTTCGATATTGTTTTTCAGATGGATAATAACAGCAACGATAAGGATAAAAGATAATGGTGTATCTGCTATTTTGTGGAGTAATCTAGTATTGAATAAGTAATAGTGAATAAATAATTAGATAAATAAATGAAATAGTGAGTGTGTGTGTAAAAGTAAGATGAGTTAAAGTGTAAGAGATAAAAATATCAAAGAAGAAATACGGGCATCTCGTAGTTGAATATTTATTTCAGCTAACCAAGCCAAACCAAACCAATTTGAGTTTCTCTGTAATTGCTTGCTATTGTTGCGTCGGGTCGTGTATACGAGGCTTGGGAAAATGTGAGACCAACCGCCTGTACACTTAATTTGTGATGTTACATGCATTTCAATATGTGTGTACTCCAGATTTATAAAACGTAAATCATGACCCATGCATATTTGGTACTAGCAATTGGTCATCATTAACGATTTTCAACTAGTATATTGTGATACTTCTAATATCACTTAATGTACAAAAGGACATGTACTACCGTGACAGAATAAATCAACCCGAAACCAAACAACTATTGTGTTTTACTAATATATAACTTAGTCATCGAAATTCAAACTTGCCGAAGATTGCAAACCATGGTTAATTAACGGTAATTATAAATTATTTGACTCGGTCTTTCTATCTTCAATCTGCTGGTATATACTGAATCATATATATACATACATCATGAACTTGATTTTGACACTATATAATATTACCGATGTACAGATCCAAGTTCGACCCAGATTCCATGGTTCTTACTTTTCAAAATCTTTCGTTTACCGGTGTTTACCAACTATATATAACAGTCTGACCATCCCTGGAAGCTACATATCTACCTAGTGAGTAACTACTTTTGCTCCAATTTGCAGACAATTTAAGAGGAAGCATCGTTTTTTTTTAAATGCAGATTTGGCATTCTTCGTAGTACTATCAATCCGTTCTTATAGCCCTAAAAAATGAACCATCCCAAATTGTCACCTTTAACACGACTCTTGTACTACAAAACGAGACTGAAAAAATTTCCAATGAAAATTTTTTCTTCGCTTCTTGTTGTTCTCTTCTTTTCCTACACTTTATCATTACTTATTGACTAAGTTCTTATGTACATCTATACAATGCAATAAATGGTATGCAATACGGCCCTTCCCAAAAGTCACTTAGAAGAAAAGAAGAATATATTTCAATAATGATTAAAACTATTGATGTAACATTTACTTACTGAGGATGTATATGCAGGATAAATAGTTAAGGAATTCTTCGTTTATGAATTTTTAATAATCTATATTCTTCAAGAATTGTGATATAAATGACAGTGGTACTAACTTATAGTTTAGAGTATGTTTTTGTTGGTTTCAATTTACAAGAAGGATAACAATGGAGAATTATTATGATGAATATGTGTTACCACACTTTTCTGTCCGGTGATTTAAATATGATCCATGGATAATTTACATGCATCACCATCTGAATTTTAATTACAATTAGGAAACTTTTCTTTCTTGAACGTATACATGTGAATGAATTTTTTTTTTGAATACTAACTGGTATGTTAAGATTTTATTAATGCTTCTTGATTTTCAATTTTCTTGTTTTTGAATGATGAAAAATAAATGTTATCAGTTCTGCTTCTGAACCAAATTCTCTGAAGATACTCGTTTACCAAGCTCATTTACACTGATTCATTACAAGAAAGGAAGAATTCAAGTTCTGTGACTGCCACTTGATATAATTGGATTACTAACAATTTATTAGATTATAATTAGATTAATTTGGCATCTTTGAACTGACTTGATTTAGTTTAAAAAGTTCCAAGGTTAATTACCTTGTTCATTGTATAGAGACAAAATACATATTACCTATGTTCTAATAATAATTTCCTTTGTATAACCTCTGTAAGTTTAGGGTTTTACCGATGCTGTATTTGATGTACTTTCTTATGTATTTCAGTTACTTTTCATAAAGCCTCTCTATACATTAAAAATGACAACCTTACCGTCAATACCAGAGGTGGAAACTTGTCCAGGTCCAAAATTCTTAATACTGTTAATCGTGTTTTGATGAATAGTGTTCAATGCCTTGGC
>JANIWD010000193.1:0-12170 GCA_030557875.1 Candida neerlandica
TAGTGGATATATTTGCAAATACATATAACGGGAACAATAATATTAGTAGCTTCATAGGAACAGGGGTCAGATAATGAAAGAATATAGAAGAAAATAAAACAAGAAAAAATATATACTTACAGTCTTTTTTTTTATTATTTAAACTAAAGCGCGAAATTAGATGACACAATTAATTGTACACTTATTCATTTTATTTGTTTGTGACTATGTACAAATATTTGTGTCCATATTAGTTTAAACAATTAGGTCAATTGGTTCATAAAAAGAAAAAAACACTGTATATATAATTACACCCCTTGTTATTTATTTTGCGGAGATGTGACTAAATTACTATTGCTAGGCAATTCGTAGACTCTATACCGATGGAGCCAGAATCTAAGGAAAAAATAAAGAAAATGGGATGACGACATCTCCTAATCAGGAAAATTGGAGCCGCTCGCGAAAATAACCGAACAAGAACGCCAATATTGGGGCTTGTGCTTGTTTTCACTGATTAACTATGCTTGAAGTAATGGTAATTCTAATGGCGTCTTCAGGTATCGACTTAGGATTCTTATAATAGTAAATAGCGTAACTTTTGTTGGAATTCGAAACTGGGTCGGCGAAGTTTTTTTGGGCATATAGCTTCTTATGACCTGTAAACTTCAAGTCCCCATTTTTGCTGATCTTTATTCTGAACGGATAATGAACATACGATAATTGCAAGAAATAATTATTGATGGTAAACTTGTATTTGACAAAGTACTGGTAGTAGAAATATATTTGATACATCTTGGTGTCATATACCAACTCCTGTGCTTCGTTCGGCTGTCCGAGGAAAAAGAAATTATAACCCTCGCCCTCATGCAAGGAATATAATCCCAAACCATTTAACGTTTCATTTTTTGATTTAACAAATAATCTGATGGTGATCAATTCACAAGAAACACCTGTTATAACTATAGTTGCAATAATGGTAAGTATTCTGATTATTTTTAATTTCATGTTGTAAACTTTGAATTGTTATTGAACTAAGAATGTAGTTTTTTTTATTAATAATTGGTTGCAAAATTTACACAATTTTCAAGAATAAAAACCAATTCATTTTCTGAAACTCAAACTGGCATCGTGGGATAACAATAGGCAAATCGAACAAATATACAGTGCAAGTATTCACATCTAATCATGAAAAGAGGTTCTTCAGCAAGAAAGAAACAGTACAAGATAAACCAGATCAAACAACTTGGTGTCATTGAAGATCTCACTAGAGAGAGAGCTAAAAAGGGAGTCACAGGTAAGACATGCTTCCATCAATTGGTCGCCTTTTTCTTTTCCATCCTTAGATTATGCAAACGAAGCTCTCTGAGTAATATAAATTAGGAAAACTAAGCCGAGGTATATGTTACATTTTGCGCCCTTTGAAATTTTTTGCTCGCCGAAGAAATCACGAAATGATGTTAGCTTACACAAAAACAAACCAATTTTTGAGCTCTGTTCGCCAAGGTTATCGGAAGTGCCATGAACAAGAGAAACCATAAAGGATACACAAATGCCAGGTTAGTGTTGCATTTGAAAGTTTAGATTTCTTCAGCTCAATTTTACAGACGTGCTTTCACGGAAAAGACCTTTGTATATCTCCACACACGATATAATGCCTTAAAATGAACGAAACTATTGACTGGCAAAAAGGAACTCTCATCTAACCTGAGGATATAATTATAAATAAACATCATAAGACTCAGTGTATTGACCAACTTGCGTAAATTTTTCCGCAACATATCTGTCACACTATGATAGAGTTATAGTTATATATAAGTTGTCTTGGCCACAGATTTAACGCTCAAGCAAGACCCTCATAACAAAACCTTTAAGGTCGCTCATATAGTAATTTAACAAAACTGGTTACGAATCTTCCAAGTAGATCGGAACTTCCCGCCTGTTCTTCCTCGGTTCTTTGCAATCTGTGTTTCAAAACTTAGAGTTCTTTATAGTGAAATTGCAACAGTAGCCGAAAGTAATGCATTCTGTTTGGTGAGGATTTGTAAGGGAGATTCTTCAATTCAAAAATCAGGAAAGTTTTTTCTTATAGAGAAACGTTTACAAAACTTATCGAAGTTAGGCATGCATTGTCTGAATCATAAAAGAAATAAAATGATACACTTTTATGAACGATGAATTACTGATTATGAAGATAGGTTTGCTGTGTGCAAATCTGGGTCCAGAGAAACAGGAACAAATTTGCACTCATTACATCTTGTTTCTTTCTGATCTTTTTAAAAAAAAACAAGCAAAAAAAAAAATCTACTTTTCTTCTTTAAACTAATGAATTCACGTAACAAGTAACATAACTAAAACCATTAAACTTTTATAGTCGATTCCTCCAATTTCCTAAATATGTTGACCTTATCCGGCCTTTTCGTTTCCTGCAGCCGTTTGTATCAAACTACTACGCATACAATCCAATATTCCATGTCATAAGTGTGAATAATCCATTAAGTTGGATGGTGTTCACCTCCTGTTCTAGTACGCGTTACATCCCAAACATATCGATAAAGATTGGCACATAACAGGCGTTTGAAAGATTGATACAATTAAACAACCGAAAGGTCGATACGATCGATGCGCCGTTGAGGTTGCAGATATCTTATTACATCTACAAAAATGGTATCACAAAACCACATATTTTATGGGAAATATTCCAAATCAGATGATTTCAAGAAATCTTGTTCATTGCCAACATACTAAAGATGTTCGCCGAAGAAGCTTTATGATCTAATAAATACGGTCACCTATATGTGTAATGTACCTGACATTGAAAATGTTTCATAAAAAGCAGGAATTTCGGCGGCCCTTGGGCAATTTTCAATAAATTATTTATTCCTTAGCATTTTCGGAATATGAATTTTTTTGTTGGAATTTTGATTTTGTTAGTAGCTTTAGTTTCCCACGTACCTGCTAAAGAAATATCAGGAGTTTTCACTGGTTTCGAATCCTTGACTTGGGATAATGCTAATAGTTATAAATACCAGGGACCCAATTATCCAACCTGGAATGCAAAAATCAATTGGTTCTTAGATGGTAGAACCGCTTCTCCCGGTGATACTTTTTCTTTGATTATGCCTTGTGTCTTCAGGTTCACACCCTCAGGTAGAACAGTTGACTTGATAGCCGATGATGTCACATTTGCAAGATGTACAATGAATTCTGGTGAAGAGTTCACCACTTACTCAAGTTTGAGCTGTACTGTGGCATCTTCTTTGAATCAAGTTCTTGAAGCCTTTGGTGCTATCAACCTTTCTTTTGTATTTAATGTTGGTGGCTCTTCTTCTTCTGTTGACATAACTGATTCCACATGCTTCAAAGCTGGTACCAATACAGTCACTTTCCAGGATGGTGATACATCTTTCAGTACGCTGGTATATTTTGAAAAAAGTACCGACAAAACATCTGGTTTGATTTATTCAACCAGAAATATACCTTCATTGAACAAACTTAGCAGTCTCGTTATTCTTCCAGATTGCCCAAATGGTTACGTCTCAGGAATTCTCGGATTTTCGTCAACTGATCGTGGTTATCTGATTGATTATTCAAGATCCCTGGCGCATATAACTAGTCTATTGAATTCTTGGAATTTCCCTACCACTGCTGAAGATTTTTCCTTTAGTAGAACTTGTTCCTCAACAAATTTTCAAATTAATTTTAAGAATATTCCTGCCGGTTATCGTCCTTATATTGAGGCTTTAGTTCAAGTTCCACTATCTCAATATACTGTCAAGTACACCGCTAAGTACCGCTGTGTTGGCGAATCTTCGAAAGATGGTTCAAAATCTGTAACCTGGCTCAGTGACAGAAATCTTAATCTGGATCCAGAAGATGCCGTCGAGATTATTGACGCTATTGCTGATACACAATCTACTACTACTACTACTACTACAGGAGATATTGGTGGTACTGCCACAGATATAGTTGATGAACCATATCATATTACAAACACCATATCAGAACTGTGGACCGGATCATTTACATCTTCTACTAGTGGTACTGTTTCCAACGATCCAGTTGGAAAAGTGGCAATACAGGAACCAACACCAACATCAAACACAACCATCAATGAAATTATCACCAGCTCTGCTTCAACTGCTTATACATATACCAACCCAGTTGGTGAAAAGTCATACATTAGTGAAACATCTTCAAATGAAGAACTATATTCCAACGAACCATCCCCCAGTGAATCTCTTACCAAATCAATTATCGAGTCTGTTGTTGAACCTATCATTGAAGAGCCATCTAGTGAGCCTTACAGCGAATACGTAAGTGAACCATCAAATGAATTTGTTGTCGATTGGAATAGTGAGTCTGTCACTGAATCAACCAGAAACTATATTGTGGAATCTTCAAATGAATTGCATAGTGTATGGTCTAGTGAGTTTTTTGTCGAATATGTCGATGAACCCACAAGTGTATCTTTAAGCGAGTCTTCAAATAGATCAAGAACACCATGGTCAATACAACCTATGAGACAAGTCTCTGATCAAGTTACAAGTGAACTAGCTAGTCATCCTTCGAAGAAAGTATCGAGTGGAATCATAAATGAATCGTTTAGTGGACGAACTACTGAGTCCTCGATTGAATCTGTTTTGGAATCTCCATCTAAACTTATAAACATGCCTCGTAGTCGACAATTCAGCGAATCATCAAGTAAATGGTTAGTTGAGTCCACAAATGAGTCAGATAGGGCAGCGTTAATTACAGCTACAGCCGATTTCCAAATTGAAAATTCCAGTGGATTCAGTAGTGAGATATTGGTTGAGTCATATACTGAATTTGTAAGTCTGTGTTTGGGGGAATCTTCTGGTATGTATTCGAGTGAAACTACAAAAGAAGGATCTAGTGAGTTGGTTATTGAATCCAGCAGTAAATACTCAATTGAAACTTTCATTGAAATCCAAAATGAATCTGCAAGTGAATCTGCAAGTGAATCTTCAAGTGAATCTTCAAGTAAATATTTTATTCAATATCTGAGTGAATCGTCCAGTGAACCTACAAATGAAGCTAGAAGTCCCTATTTAAGTGAACCTATACATGAATCACTTAGTGCAACTACAAGCCAATATTTAAGAGAGCCATTATACCTGCTTGCAAATAGATTTAAAAGTGAAATTAGAAGCGAGTCAACCACAGAATTTATTTTGGAACCATATGCTGAGCATTCTGTCGGATCTTTAACTCAGGCTTCAAAAGTGTTGCACAGTAATTTGGAATTTGCCAGTAGAACGACAAGGGACCTAACAGCTGAATCATCTAGTACACAATTGCACGAACAATCAAGTAAACCATCAATTGAAGCATCAAGTGAATCGGTAATGCAATTTTCCATTGAGTTTGCAGGGGAATTTGTCAGCGAACCTTCGATAGAATCATCAACCGAATCTGTTGTGGCACCTTCTATTAGTGAACCATCCAGAGAACCTTCCATTGAAATATGCAACAGTGAAGAACCATCCATCAGTAAAGAGCTATATGATGAACCAATAACTAAATCACCTAGTGAGTCTGTTTTCAGATCGTCTGATGAACCTTCAATCGAATATTTCACCACATCCTCAATCGAATCAACTGTCGAATCAACAACTAAGCCAATCGTCGAATCATCTATTGAACCTACCAATGAATCATCAAGTACATGGTCTAGTGAATCTAAACCCTCCACCTTATCCTTCTCATTAGCCGCCTACTTGATATCCATGAAATTATCTTTAAGAGCAGAATACCAAAATGTCACGGTCTCAGACACATCGTCAGTTGCATCGTCATTCTCGTTATTTGACTTGATATCTCTGTCAAGTTACTATCATAATATTGTATCGACAACTCATATAGAATGGCCGACCAGCTCGCAAACATCCGATTTATCCTATCTAGCATCTAAGTCGAGTTCTGCTTCTGATACTACTACTGTTACTGTTGCTGCAAATGAATCCGAATCATCTGATTCATTGGATCCTGCTTATTTTTTACACCCAGCTTATTTCTTGGGATTTGCTTATTTAGTTGATCCATCCACTGCCGTCAGATCTGCTACTGAATCTACCTCATCAGATCCATCTTCTGATTTCAGTCTTGCTACTCCATGTCCAACCTGTACGTTGACTTCGTTATATAATTCCAGTTCTGCTACTGAGTCTGCTTCATCATTGTCATCATCCGAGTCAAGTTCTGCTACTACTACTGAGACTGATTCATATGCATCATCTGATTCCAGTTCTGTTACTGAATCTACTTCATCAGTTCCACCTTCTGGTTCAATTTCGTCTACTATTAGTGCATCTCCCTCATCTTCTTGGGAATCTGGATATGATTCAGCTGTTTCTGCTCGATCTAGTGGATTTGATAGTTTAACTCACACTGGTGATAATTCTGTTACAGAATCATCGGAAATTGCATCTGGTTCTATTGCAGATGATCAGCTGACCATTGCTGATTCTGAATTTAAAACTTCAAGGGCAACTCTCAGTATTTCTACTGAATCTACATCCCTTCAATCCTCTAGTGGTTCAGCTGGCGATGGTACTACGAATACTTCGTGGGATTCTGTACCAACCACACAATCGTCAGAGACTGTTTCGGGTGAAACATCTAGTGTATTTGGAACTTTCGATGATGGTACTGAAAACCCAACAGCCACTGCTACAGTTGCTTCTTTGTCTTCTACTACCCATTCAATTGGATCATTTTCTACAGCTGCTTCAACTGGTTCATCGTCTCAAGAACCAGTAGAATCAGGTTCCGCGGAAGGCAATTCTGGTAACGGCGGTAATACATCCAATAGTGTCGATGAAAATTCTTACACTGATGGCAACAACGCAAATAATGGCGCTGGAAACTCAAATTCCACCAATCCACCAAGTGAACCAATTACACAATCAATTACTAGTACTGGAACCCAAAGTAATGCAAGCGGTATTCCATCAACCACATTATCTCAACAAACTGCTTCTAGTACTTTCACCCTACCTGTGATTACTACGTATGAAGGACCGGGTTCAGCATTCCAAATTTCTTTATGGTCAATTGTACTATTAATTGTGTTACCTTATGTCCTTTAAGTATTTGCATTCTTTAATATTATATGTTCAGATTGATTTTCTTATTTCTTTGCAATATAAGTATTCTTTGGCACGTCTACAAGCCTACACACCTTTTCTTTGACTAAGGCAAAATAATTATTATTAAGAAAATATTTATCCCAACACCTGTGTTCACTTTTTTGAAGTAGAGTGGGTAGTCATTCATTTCTGCACAAAAATAGTTACATCATTTACCGAAATTTTGCCATCGAATGAAGCTTCCTTGCTGATTGAGTTTTGAAAATAATTTTTCCGAAGAATTCTAAAAATAATATCTACTTAATACACAAGAATCATGAACCTGAAAGTGCTATATTAAATCTGTAATTGAAATATGTGTGAATCCATGATACATTTGCGCTTTTGAATACTTTTGTTTCTTTTTCTAGGGATTATTGAAGGAAAGAATGACGCAATAAAAATGATATGACGTACATGCATGGTTTAAACCTATTGTTGGTACCTCTGTCCTCTTTGGACTAAAATTTGTTTTTGGCAGCAATAAGCGAATCTTAAGATGTGATATTTTTTTTTCTTGTCAATTTTTGTTTCAACACACACTACCTCAAATGGTAATCACACGACTATACAGAAGGGTCTTGGCTGTTTCAAAACCATTATATACGAAATGATATAGAAGCGGTACAGCGGTATAGTTAAGCTTACTTATTCGAAAGGGTCGCCTATATTTCCAACACTTTCTCCGATATTGGAACCCATGTTTCAATTGACTATTTAGATTCAGATTCTCTCTTGAATAAAGAAACTGTCAAAAATATGGCTTACTAAGATAATGTTCAAAAAAAAAGATTATTTCCAAGATAACTTATTTCCAGGATATACAATTTCATTTTTATTAACAAGCTTAGGTGCTTAAATGTGCTCTTAATACTGATAAGGGTTTCATCCCTTGATTTTTTTTTTCTTTCTTCCTGGCTTAGTTTCTATAATTTGAAATTCTCAGATGTAGCCCATTCTCTAGTAGTTGACTTGTCTCAATTTGACTATTACGCAAGATTTCCCATTCTGTGTCAAGCAATCAATCGGATTTCTTGTCCGAGACAAGAAAACTTGGATTTGGCGTACATACTACAAATTGAAGTGTAATGAAATTTATGATTATTTAAATATAATTCGGGAAATACTGATATGGTCCATCAGAGTCACAAACAAATAATTCATGTTTTGGTCAGTCACATTGTACAATATTCTCATTTGTTATTCACACCCAGAAAATGATTCTGGAAAAAAAAAATTGTTGAAAGGGATGACTGTCTCAGCTGCATCATAACTACAAGTATCTCAAAGGGAATACTCTAAACAAGAGGAATCAACCAATTAGAAATCAACAACTCAAAACCTCATGCACGTGTTGGAACCATAAACATGCATCTAACCTATTTCAGATACTATCAACATGTTCGAAAGAATTAAAAATAGACAACAAGAGTATCAGATATTAATATACACGCTCAATGAATGAAATAAGTATAGTTGAATGGGTTGGTTGGATCCCAAGACAATTGGAATCGAGCAGTGAACAGGTTCAATAAAAACATCTCTATAATTTCGAGATTCCAAATTTTGGTTCCTTTTCCTTGGATTTCTATGCATTATAGTTAGTCAACGTAATTGCAAGATATTGAAGTTTAGCACCAAGATGAATCTTTGCACTAGTGAACCAACATTGTTTGCGCTAGTTACATGTACATGTATAAGAATATTGCAGTAATCTTTTTTTTTTTTCTTCTTCGACTCACACACTTTTTGCATCAGAGTACCGTTTTAGTTGCTACATATACGCATAATAAAAACTTTTCATACAGTGCATCGGCTCTATTAATTCCGTTGTTATAGTTAAGAAAGATTAGCATCGATATATATATTTATTTTACAAACAGCATCAGGTGACAAACATTTAGGAATGCATGTCTATCAATCTCGAGGGGCCATTATTTGGAATCTCTTCTTTGAGATGATACACTGTATGTCTGCTACTACATGAGTAACTAGAATGATGGTTAGACATAGATGGTCAATTGACGATGAGCTCATACTACATTTGTAATTTGTTGTACTGATGTGATCAATTGATTTAGGGCGCTAGCTCGTACCCTTTTTCTCCTTAGGATTCCCCCAACAACCCTTCAAGATAGATGTTATTGAAAATTATATTTCACAAAAGATTACTGCCATGCTATGATTTTAGTTAACGCAGCAATATGACCAGAGTTTAAAAAGAAAGAAAAGAAAAAAAAATCACTTTTTCTTCTATTGAATTTGGGACTGAATTTGGGACTGGATTCCAAAAATAGAATTTTTGAATTCAATGCTTAGCCCACATTTGTTTCACTAAATCATAGTCTTCCAGTATTCGATCTTTCTTTTTGTCTCATCTCAAATTTTTCTGGAAAAGTTTTGGTCGTTCGACAAAATCCTTGTTGCTGAATAGAGGCAATTTATTAAACAATACATACTTCATCTTTTGGATTAAATACCAGAAGAATTTGGAGCTCTTTTTCTCCCATATATTTCAATTGACCTCTGTTGTAAGTTGAAAACGCTTTCAAAAAAACTAAACGAAGAATGCGATGAGGTTACCGAAGACGTCGACAAGCAAATCTAGCACCGCTCAACTTTCACTATAATGTACCCTGGTTGTGAGGAACTTCCAATTACATCTGATGCCAGTTTTGTGTAATTTACCATTTTTAAATCTCATCCAAAAAGGAATGTTCTCTATTCGCAGTTCCCCAAATTTTTTTGTTCCATTATCTATAACATTCAGATCTTCATAATCATTAATTTCTATTTCTAGATTTGACGTGAAAAAGATATTATACACATTTTCATTCAAAATAAATATCAATGCTAACACCCTAACGAAACTGTATTGTTGATGAACAACTCATCTCAAAGAGTCAAGACACAAGGCGATGATAATTTTTTGCGTTGAGGACATTTGTCTCAATTTGAATTAGCTTTTGTGTGCATATAGAAGGTATGAATAGCATTGATTGTCTTGAATTATCACTAGTTACAAAAACCTGAAGCGGTTTCGAGGTTGCCAACGATGAACATCACGCATGGCATCGCTTGGCCGACACATGTCCGTACAATGAAGGCAACAAAGCGCCAGTTGGAAACCACTGGTCCTATAATATTATATTCACCAACTCTGGTTTGTCTCAAGGCAGCAAGATCTTTAACTGGTACTAGTTAGAAGACCTTTCAAATTTGTGATTTCTTTTGGAAAGGAGATTGCGCAGTTGATGCAACTCAGCTAAAATTTCGCAGAATAGAAAATTTCATTTTGTCATTTTTTTTTTGCATTTTCTTATATCATAAACTAGTACCGCCAGAAAGAACATAAGCACAAAAAAAAGTATGCATTGCAAGAGCTCGTCTCAATATCCCAATGCCTTTGCTTGATGTCCAATTAAAAAGAAATGCCCGACGTGATGACTCTATAAATAGGATTGTTTCTCCAAAAAGATTGTAGAAATTGATCTTGGTTCTTAATCATCAACCAACTAAGATGATTCTCTTCAAAGTTGCAATTATTTCCTTGACTTTGCTTCAGGCAGTCGTTTCTAAAGAATTATCGGGGGTTTTCACTGGTTTTGAATCATTGACTTGGGATAATGCCAATAAATACGCTTACCGAGGCCCTAACTATCCTACTTGGAATGCCGCCGTGGAATGGACCTTAGATGGTACAACTGCTTCTCCGGGAGATACTTTCAGCTTAATTATGCCTTGTGTTTTCAAATTCACCTCCAACACAGATACAATTGACTTAGTAGCCAATGGTGTGACATATGCAACATGTTCAATGCATTCTGGTGAAGAGTTTACTACTTACTCCGATTTGACTTGTACTGTTACAGAATCTTTAAGTGGCGTCCATCAAGTTTTTGGTACTGTCACGCTACCATTTTCATTTAATGTTGGAGGCTCCCCTTCTGATGTCGACATCGCCGATTCAAAATGTTTCACAGCCGGTACCAATACCGTTACTTTCCAATCTGGTGATACCTCATTCAGTACTGAAGCTCTATTTCAAGCTACCGATAAAGACCCAGCACTTTTGCTGTATAATACAAGAACGATCCCGTCTTTGAATATAGTTAACAATCTCGCTATTACGCCTGATTGTCCACAAGGTTATACCTCCGGAACTCTTGGATTCACATCATCTGCTAGTGGTTTTCTGATTGATTGTTCTACTGCTCAGGCTCATTTGACAAAAGAGGTGAACTCATGGAACTTCCCTGTGAGTGCAGATGACTTTAAATATACCTTGACTTGTACACCAAACAGTTTGTCAATTTCATTCGAAAACGTTCCTGCCGGTTATCGTCCATACCTTGATGCTTACACTCATGCTCCATCAGAAAAATACCAAGTGATATACTCAAGTGAATATACTTGTGTGGGCGATTCTTCTGCTAAACAATCAAAAAAAGTCAATTGGAGTGGTTACAGCAATAGTGATCCTGATTCAGCTGGTGTCATCGTTGAACTTAACACTATTACTGGCACCCAATCTACTACTATTGTTTCCACTAAATCTTTCGTCCCAGGTGTCGACAAAACAAAAACCGTTGACATTGTTGTTCCAGTCCCAACTGTTACTGTCACCAAATCCCATCTTGGTGATGAAACTTCTTACCACACCGAGACTGCACCAATAGGTGGTACTGCTACTGTTATCGAAGACTACCCATATCATACCACTACAACTGTGACCGAAACTTGGACAGGAACATTTACGACAACTACTACTGTTACTGCTTCCGATGGTTCTGTTGACACAGTGATTGTCCAGGAACCAACACCAAACCCAACTGTGACCCACACCATCACCGGTTCTGCAGCTACTACTCACACCTACACCAACCCAGCTGGTGAAACCGATACTGTTGAAATTGTTGTTCCACCAAACCCAACTGTCACCCACACCATCACTGGTTCTGCAGCTACTACTCACACCTACACCAACCCAGCTGGTGAAACCGATACTGTTGAAATTGTTGTTCCTCCAAACCCAACTGTCAC
>JANIWD010000194.1:0-12057 GCA_030557875.1 Candida neerlandica
TATACAGTCTTTTTTTTTATTATTTAAACTAAAGCGCGAAATTAGATGACACAATTAATTGTACACTTATTCATTTTATTTGTTTGTGACTATGTACAAATATTTGTGTCCATATTAGTTTAAACAATTAGGTCAATTGGTTCATAAAAAGAAAAAAACACTGTAACACTGAAATTTTTATTCAACGATATATATTAACTAATTGTTTGTTTTTTATTAATCTTAAAAAGTCCATCATCATAATCATCAAATCATCATCGTAGAGGGTGTTCTTTGTTTTATTTATTTATATATTTTTTTAACAAACAAAACAAAACAAAACAAACAAATAACCAACATTTGATTACCATGTCTTCATCATTACCTGAAGAATACCCGACGCAAGATTCACCATCATCGTCATTTCCACCGGGGAGGACATCATCACCGACAAAAGCAACCACAAAACGAGCCCCTCAATTATTTAATGATGTCGAAGATAAAACTCAGGAAGCATTAGAATCATTCACCGAAATTGATAGTTGTATTTATCAAACAAAAACAATTGGGGCACCAATGAAGAAAAATAATAATAAACATACACCTGAATTTATGACTTGTGATTGTATAGAAGAATGGAATGGGGATTTACAAAAGAATTTAGCATGTGGAGAAGATTCAGATTGTATTAATAGAATAACATCTGTTGAATGTATTAATCTACATTGTACATGTGGGGATGATTGTGAAAATCAACGATTTCAAAAAAAACAATATTCAAAAGTTTCAGTTTTTAAAACGGAATTAAAAGGATATGGATTAAAAAGTGAAGAAATTATGAATGAAAATCAATTTATTTATGAATATATTGGTGAAGTTATAGATGAAACTTCATTTAGACAACGAATGGTTCAATATGATGTGGAGAATTATAAACATTTTTATTTTATGATGTTGGATCAAAATTCATTTATTGATGCAACTAAAAAAGGGTGTTTAGCAAGATTTGCTAATCATTCATGTAATCCTAATGCATATGTTGATAAATGGGTTGTTGGGGATAAATTAAGAATGGGGATATTTGCCAAAAGAAGAATTGAAATTGGGGAAGAAATTACTTTTGATTATAATGTGGATAGATATGGAGCTCAATCTCAACCTTGTTATTGTGGTGAACCTAATTGTATTAAATTTATGGGTGGTAAAACCCAAACTGATGCGGCATTATTATTACCTGAAGTTTTGGCTGATGCCTTGGGTGTTACCCCTAAACAAGAAAAACAATGGTTGAAAGAAAATAAAGAATATCGTAAAGAACAACAAAGTGAAGAAAGTACAATTAATGAAAAATTTGTTCAAAGTATTAAAACTTATCCAATTATTAATGAATTAGATGTAAGTAAAGTTATGAGTGCTTTAATGAAATCACAAGAAATATTAATTATTGATAAATTGATTGAAAGAATTTTTAAAACCAATGATGCTGATATAAAAGGACAATTAATTAGATTTCACGGTTATAAAACCATGTCAAATATTTTACAAAATATTACATCCAAAGGAAATGATGAAATAAATCAAGAACATAAAGATGATTTAATATCGAGAATTTTTGATATTCTTTTTGAATGGCCGGCATTAATTAAGAATAAGATTGTTGATTCACAAATTGATGATGTGGTTAAAGATATTCAAGAAGCTACTTCGAATGAAAATATCAAAGAATTAGCAAGTAAATTATTAGATAAATGGTCAGGTTTGGAGATGGCTTATAGAATTCCAAAGCTGGAAACTAGAAATGAAGGTCCAGTTTTCCAAAGAGTATCAAAATCTCCTGATAATGAAGACCAACCACAGCAACAACAACAACAACAACCGCAACAAGGACAACAACAACAACAACAATATCAATCTCCACTGGTGTCTCAACATGGTAATAAAGATTATGGATTACCAGAAGGTTGGCGAAGTGCATATGATGACGCAACTGGAAACTTTTATTATTATAATGGATCAACCAAAGAAGTTAGTTGGGATAGACCCGTGGGATCATTACCACTTGGACCTAAGCCACCAAGTGGACCAGGACTTAATGGAAGAATCAACAAGTATTCGGAAGCAGATTTGGCAAGAAGAGAAGAAAATAGATTACAACTAGAAAAACAACGAAAACTGCGTGAATTAGAAGAAAAGCAACGTCATATAAGAGAAATTATTGAAAAAAGTAAATCACAAAATAACACCCCAACTCCAGATACAAGTAGTAAACAATCAGATCAATCAACACGTCATAACAACCAACCAGAACATGAACATCGAAATCATGATCATGATCATAAGGAACATGGTAATCGTAATATAAGTGTTGAAAATCAATGGAAACATTTATTAGCCAAACATATTCCTAATGCGTTGAAAAAATATGAGGAAGAGATTGGAAGAGAAAATGTGAAAGGATGTGCTAAAGAATTGGTTTCAACTTTAGCTCATTCGGAAGTCAAAAGAAATCCTACAACTAAACCACCACAGGAACTTGATGAAAAAAGAATTAAAAAGATTAAACAACGTGCCCATGAATATATGGAGAAATTCTTAACTAAGTATAGAAATAAAAAGAGAAGACATCATGAAGGAGATAATCAAGAAAATGGAGATGAAAAACGTATTAAAAATTAGATTTATTTAATAATAATAAAAAAAGAAAAACAAACATGGAAAATATGAATTTATAGTTGTACTTGTAAAGAATAATATTTAAAAATACATTTTAAAAATTAACTGCAAAAAAAAAAATAATTCTATAATAGTTGTTTAATTATTAACTGTACAAAAAAATTATGCTACTCTAATCTAATCTAATTTACTCTTAGTCTTGCCATATTGTTCATTATTAACGGTTTAATAAGTGTGGTAAGTTTTCAATTGATTCAGAACCAAAAGTTATTTGATAAGTAGCTTCAAATAATGGGAAATCATCGGTTTTATTAATATTACTCAAGAAATCATGAACTTCTTTAGTGGTAACAATACCTTGAGAACTTTGACCATTTAATAATTTTCTTTCAGCTTCTTCGGCAGAACAACCAGTTTCAGCCATATATCTACCAACTTTAACATTTCTACCTCCAGAACAAGTTGTAATTAAATCAGCTACACCAGCTGATTCACCGGTAAAAGTTTCAATTTCAGCATCATTAAAGAAATATTCGGCAAATTTAATTGTTTCTAATAAACCAACTCTCATAACGGCAGCTTTTGCATTATCACCCCAACCTAAACCTTCAACAAATCCAACAGCTAAAGCAACAACATTTTTCAATGCCCCAGCAAGGGAAACACCAGAAATATCATCAATAACATTGACATGGAAATATGGTCTATGGAATAAAGCTTTCAAAACTAATTTATCAATATCTTTACCTGGACCTCTATAATCATCTGGAACTCTATAAGCAATTGTAGTCTCTGACCAATGACCTCTAGCAATTTCTGGAGCTAAATTGGCCCCTGATAAAGCACCACATGTAATACCTAATTCTTCGGAAATAACAGTTGGTAATAATTTACAACCAGTTGGAGTAACTTCTAAACCTTTTAAACAAGACATAGCTCTGGTTGTTTTTGGAACATGACCTTTTAATTTTTCCAAAATTTTTGGTAAAAATTGATGAGGTAAATTAAATACAATTAAATCAGCTCCTTTAACAGCTTGAACAATATCCGGTTCAGCAATTAAATTTTGAGGTAATTTAACCCCAGGTAAATATTTAATATTTTCATGTCTGGTATTAATAATTTCAGTTAAATTAGTTCCATCAATTTTTTCTTCATGAACCCACATATGAACAAAATGAGCAAATAAATGAGGTCTAGCAACAACATTTTCACATATAATTTTAGAAATTGTTGTTCCCCAATTACCGGATCCAATAACAGCTATTTTAAGTGGTTTATCAGGTTTTAAAGAAGATTCTGGATGGGAAGCATTGGCAGGATTTAAAATATTGTGGGGATGTAAGATTTGGGTTAATTGGGATAATCTATGATTGGCAGGTGTACACATTGTAAAGCGTCTTATTATTGATATACGTGTAATAGTAGGTTGTATTATGTTAGTTAAATTAATTTATTTGTTGGGTTTTATTATCAAAGAAGGAAAAACTTTTTTTTTTGGTAGTTTGTAGTTTGTAGTTTTTCTCGCTTTATATTTATATTTCGGGGGAGGGGGAAGGAGATCGAATACTGTGGAGGAACTAGTGGTAGTTATTTACTTGGTATTGATCGATTGATTGATTGATTGATTGAATGAATGATTTATAAATAAATAAATAAATAATTAGATAAATAATTAATTAATTAACCTTGTTGATGGGTTAGAATAGAATAGTTAATATTAAAAAAGATTAAGAATTTGAAATTTAGAAGAAGAAATGTGAAAGTTGGGATAAATGATGGTTAATTTATAGCAAGAAAAGAAATTCCCATTTCCATTGGTTCTTGTTTGGATAACCGTAATCCAAACTTCATATTCATTCTTACACTTTATCTTTTTTTGTGTTCCTTACCATTATGTGATATATAAAAATTGGGTATGTGGGTGATGTGTTTCAATGTACCTCGGTTTCCGTTGGTTTCTTTTTTTTTTTTTTTCCTCTTTTCTTTTCTTTTTGTCTTACATTTTTTTTAGGTTCCTCCTGTCTGCCTTAGTACCACCACCAGATACCAAATTTCTGATACCAGATACCTAACAGCGGACCACCGTTCAACTAATCATTATCATGAAATTCAAAATCTCATCGGCCTCCTCGTGACTCGGACGAACGAAAGGGAAATAAATAAATACAACAAAATTGAACAAAACCAACCCAAGGCGGCACTAGCAACGGCAGTGGCGCTAGAGAGATGGCCTCGCTGATACGGAACCAAAAGAAAAATTTGTTGCCCAAAAACTCATTCTTTCGCTTCCTTTTACTCTCTTCTCTTTATGATTCGCTATTAATCTATATCGGCCCCACCAGAGTTGAATGAACATTAATTCTACAAATTAGTATTTAGATTTACAATATGCCAATCATATTCCCAAAAGAACAATAGTAGCATATTGGAAATAATTAAAACAATATCATGATAAATTAATCATGACATCATAATATACAATCAACCTGGTGATTAACTTCTGTTCCTTTTCTCCCTTTTTTTTTTTTCGTAGTGACACGTAGTTTGTAAAAGTACTTGAAGTACTAGAAGTGGTACTAGAACAAATTCATGCCGATGGTGATGATGATGATGGTGATGAAACTTAAAAAAAAAAAAAATCAAGTCACATGACGGGACAAACCCGAAGTTAAGAATCAGCAAAAAGAAAAGAAATGGTACATCTTACATTATCTTACTCGGTGGTTTTTCTTCACCTGATTCAAGTTACGTAATTCGTATTACCTCCTTAGGCCTAATTAGGCAACCACACTAAAAATGAAAATGAAAATGATAACGAACACAGAATACAAAATAAAAAACCGTTGAAAAACCAAAAACCAAAAACCAAAAAAAAAAAGTGGAACAACTTTAACACCTCCTGGTGACTCACAAATACACAGACATATCTGAGTTGCATCGTAACATTGCTACTCATTCATCCCTTACTTCTAGATCAACATCAATTTTCACCTTTATCTTTCACCTTTCACCTTTCACCTTCCTTTCATCCCTTGTTAATGTAGAAAAGTTTATCCACGGCATATTATTTTTTTTTTATATATCACAAACATTCTTAAAATTACTATTCAAAAGACACAAAATATGCCACTTTTTTTTTTTCTTATTCTTATTCTTCAGTTTTATTATTATGTCCTTACAATAAAATCTTTCTAATTCGGTTCTTCTCTACTTGATTTTGGGTTCATTTTTTTTTTTGCATATGAAACGATTGGAATTTAATTTTTTTTTTTTTTTTGAGTGTACCTTTCTATTTTTAAAGTCACCTGGAAATAACGACCGAAAAAAAGTATCCCATTTATCCGAAACTTCCAATTTTGTGTCAAATTCCTTTTACCAACAGTTCTTTTTCCTTTCTTTTGCACCCAACTACGAGGCTTTCTTAGACATCACGTGTATCAATACCTGGTGATGTATATTTCCGGCATCGTATAACTTCCTTCTTCACTTGCCTTACAAGTGTGTCTGTATCTCTGTGTGTGCCTGTGTGCAACTTATGTTTAATTCGATGGCTGCCAAAATTAAAATAAGAAAAATTATCACTATACTGATGACTAATATTATTACACTAACGTTTATTATGCTTTTTTTTTTCTTTTCTTTAGCTATGTAAAAAAAAAAAAAGTTTATTCTTGCTTAACTATATCTGCCAATTGTTCTCTTTTTGATAACCATACGTTGGGAATTGTCGTTTAATGTTATCTTCATCATCATCATCTTCGTCATCATCTGATCGACCTAGGATTCTTTCATCATCATCATCGTCATCGTCATCATCATCTGGTAGATTCCCTTTTGTATGAAGATAATTTAAATTTTCCACATATAATTTCTTATCTGCATTTCTTTTACATGTTAATGTCCCAATATGTCGTTTTAAAGCATCTTTTCTTGCAAACCCTTTACCACAAAACTCACAAATATTGGGAGGAATACTTAAATGTTGCTTTTCATGACGTTTCAAATCCGAGGATCTTCTAAATGACATCGGACATTTACTACATGTAAATCTCCTACTTGGATCTTGTGAATATTTCCGACCAGTAGTTGGAACTGATTTCTCCCTCAGTTTTTGATTATTATCATTATCATTATTATTATTAGTATTATTATTATTATTATCGACAGTTAAATCAATAACTTCAAGTTCATCATCATCTTCAACAGAACCAACGTTATTTTTCTTTTTGTGTGCTTGTTCAACAAGATCTTGATCATGATCTTCATCTCTATTTCTCCTTTTATTATTGCTCTTGTTGTTGTTGTTATCCTCATTTGACGATTTATATACAATTGATTCTCCAATAAGAAAGTTCCACCCGGGTTCATTCCCTGAAGGATGATGCCTGGCGGAATCACCATGAAGATCACCACCGTGTCGGAAGATATTATTACTAAAATCAGGGAAATTCTCATATTCATCATGAATCTCAACCATACCAACTGAATTCTGTCTCAAACTACTCAATTGTGCCATGGGGTTCCCATGTGGGGCACTGGCATATTGTAATCTAGCCAATAAATCATGTAATGTAGAATCAATGACTCCAGAAGAACCAGCAATACTGGAGCCACTATTGTTTTGGTTTGCAGCTGCACCTTTGGCAGTGGCTACCAATGCTGCTTTTGCTAATCGGAAAAACTTTTGATCTTCATTTTCATTAGGTGGGGTTTGTTCTTTGAGTGGTTGACCTCTTGTATAACTTATATTGGCATGACTACTATTACTTAAGAACGAACTCGAAGACTCCTGCTGCTGTTGGACTTGCTGTTGTTGTTGCTGTTGGTGCTGTTGTGGCTGCTCAGATTCGGCTCTCATTTTCTTAAGTGGCGGTGATAATGCAGATGGATACAACGGACTAACAGGATTATTCGGTGAAAACATTGTAGCTGAGGGCGGAGTATTTGTTGGTGTAGTGGTATAACTGATGGAACGGTCTAAGGTTGTTCGGCCTCTTTTGGGTTGTTGTGAAGGTAATATTATCCTTTCGTGAGATGAAAATCTATGAATAGGAGGAAGCTTTGAATCGTCGCTGTTTTTGTTAGTATTTTCCATATGAATAATGCTTTTTTTTTCTTATAGATCTTATTGCTCTTCCATTCGGTATCAATCTTATTTGTACAACACAATTCCCTAATCCCAATAACAAATCAAACGTAATCCAAATGAACCAATAAATATATAAATAAATGAGTAAGTGAATAAATGAGTTATATGTCACAGTTATTATCCGAAACAAAACCAAAAAGAATATTTTTGAATATTTTTTTGTTTAAAAAAATAAACTTGTGAAACCACCAAGAAACCATAAATGAACCAAGACATTAATATAAATATAAATATAAATATGGAAAATAAATTCTCGAATATCATCCATTCACAAAAAAAAACTGTGGTGTTGAAATTGTTTTCTTTGTTGCCTCTTCTTGACGTGTTCCTGTTCCTCCTCCCCCCATTTTTCTTTGTTTTTTCAACCATTTAAGCTTCTTAGTCCCTCTCTCGCCATAGCTTGCTCACTTTGTTCTCGCCCTAGTGGTTGAGATTTGCGTCAGAATCTGGGGCAATTCCAGACAACGCCATCGACGACTAAAAAAAAAAAAGAAGGAACACAAACTGTGGCGTAACATCAATTTAATGAGGGTGTGTGTGTGTGTATATGTTTTTTTGTTTGCCTAGTATTCTTTTCTTTCTGTGCTTGTCTCTCCGGGTTATGGGATGGCATTAACTTTGTAAGATATTAAAAAGAGCAATAACACCAAACATATTGATTATCAAATAAAAACTGGATCTAATACAAATACATACCTTCACTTGGTTAACCAATTAAAATAATTGAAAAAGTGGGACGAGTTCTGTCAAAAAAAAAAGTTGTGTTGCGACGGACTTCTTGTTTTTTTATCTCTTCTGTATCTATCAATCAATCAATTAATTAATCTGTCAATCTGTCTATTTATCTATCTCGATAGGTGTGTGTGGGAATGTGTCGGAGTGTATGTGTGTATGTGTATGTGTGCTATCCAATGTTGCATTTATCTTAATCGAAAACACGTCAATCTTCAACCCGATACCCCAAAAATCAAATAATCCAAAAAAAAAAAAAAAAAAACTGTGGATTCAAGAAAAAAAAGAACAAAACAAAAGAGTTTATTTTAGTAAAAGAATAGGTTAAAACATTTCAAAGACAGAAAAGAAGAAGAAATAAATAAAAAAAGAGAGAACAACTAAGTTACAGAATGCAACATATTCCTCAATAGTTAATCCGATGAGCAACAATTGTTACAATGTGTGTGTGTGATCGCTTATGTTAGTGCGTGTACTGATTTGCAAAAAAATTTGTAAAATTACTGCAAACCACGTGAAATGGGCGCAAATTCGCAATTTTGTTTTTATCAAATTCAACTTACTTACTTATACCCTTTATTTCATCCATTTTCTTCTTCTCCCCCTCCTTTTCTATGTTCTCGTTATCGCTCGTACCTCCCCACCTCATTCTCCTTCTCCTTTTCCTTCCGAACCGTGACTGCCTATATATATCTAACTCCACATCATATCATATCCTACATTCTCTCCCATCTGTTTTTAATTTTATTTTTATCCGAATTAAACCTTATTGTACCATTATTGAAGTTTCACTTTACAGCAGTAAAATGTCTCCGAATAAAGCTTCATAATTCCTGTCAAATGTTGATCACCATATGTACCTCTTGCAAAAACAAAAAAAAAAAACCTACGGTTGTGTGCTCTCGAAACACGAATTTTTTTTTTGTTTGTTCAGTTGTTAGAGAGAACAACCTATTTTTTTTTTTTTACCTCACATTGCAGCAATTCTTATGGAAAGATAGTATGTCAATTCTAATTCTTTACAATTTAAGGTTTTTTGTTTGAGAGAAGATTGGTAATTGCTAATATTACTTTTGAATATTCTAATATTCGACATATTTGAACAAATTTTGCCTCTAAAACTACAACGAATCACGTTATTATAATCACTAGCACTGCAGATTTTGAATATGAGTCTAATTGTTAGGTGGGTGGTTATATATATCTCGCTTGTCCTCTCTGTCCTCTCTAAGCACTATATGTATAAGCGAATGATAATCCTCCAGGATTTAGTAAATATTTTATACATTGGTATACAATTTTTATCACAATTTGGATAAAATTATAGAACAAAATTAACCAACAAAAAAGTAAGCCACGCGCTACCAGATGATATAATTAAATAAGAGGAATATATGACAACCTATTTCTTTTATCATGTATATAATCCAGCAACAATATCAAATGTGCGTTACTTGTCATTAACAAAGGAATATCAACAGCATTTTTACTATTCTTTGATATCATCGAATACAATAAGACGCATCAAAGGTGGTTTCATAACACCGCGTAATAAAGATAGTAAAGATTAAGAAACATTTTATTTATTTTGATTATTTCATAGCTTTCCAAAGATTTATATATATGAATGGATTAAATTTAATAACATCAATGGAATTGTTCATGAAAATAAAAAAAAAAATGTATCACTAATCACGTGATCCATATTTGGTACTAGTGTATTAACTTGTGTGTTTACCAATTTTTTTTTTCGTTGAATTTTATTCCTGTTAACTTCCGACTGGCCGTAATTATTGGAAAATAGAGTGAATACATCACGTGCACCATATTTTTATATACAAAAAATATATTTGATATAGAATGAATACATAAGAAATGTAAAAATCTATAAACCGAAAAAGAAGAAAATTAAAAAATACTTAAAATAACCGAAAAAGTTTAAAAATAATCCAAGTCTAGTCATGAATGAATAGACGCAAAAAAGAACTATCCAATTGACTTAAAAACCATTAGCAGAAATCACAAAATAATAATAAAATAGTCAGAAGAAGACATACCGAAAAATAACAATAAAACAATAAAGCAAGAAAATATAAAATAAAACATAAAGGTATCCTCAAACAATAATACACATCTTAAATTGTCAAAACCAATAACGAAAGAATCAAACTAACCAAGGATACCTTGACAACACTTGACGAATTTTCATTAATTGAAACAACCGGTGCTCCAGTAGCCGCACTTCCAGAAATTGTTGATGACCCAATAGTTGTTGGTGTAAAGATTGAACCACCGGTTTGTTGACCTGCATTAGTTTGTTGTACTTGAATTGCAACAGATTGTGTTGCACCAGTTCTTTGTGTTTCAACATTAGTCGGCACTTGTCCAGCCAGGACACCTTGAGCGGTTTGTTGACTTTGTGCGGACTGTTGACCTTGAGCAGTCTGTTGACTTTGAGAAGTCTGTTGACCTTGCCCAGTAGGCTGTTCTTGAACAACTGATTGAGCTTCACCTGTTGCTTCACCTTGACCAGCAGTTGATTGTATAGTACTAGTTTGAGCAGTTTGAGCAGTTTGAGCAGTTTGAGCAGTTTGAGCAGTTTGAGCAGTTTGAGCAGTTTGAGCAGTTTGAGCAGTTTGCCCAGTTTGTCCAGTTTGAGCAGTTTGTCCAGTTTGTCCAGTTTGAGCAGTTTGTTCAGATTGAGCAGATTGAGCAGTTTGAGCAGTTTGAGCAGTTTGAGCAGTTTGAGCAGTTTGTCCAGATTGAGCAGATTGAGCAGTTTGAGCAGTTTGAGCAGTTTGAGCAGTTTGTCCAGTTTGTCCAGTTTGTCCAGTTTGTCCAGTTTGAGCAGTTTGTCCAGTTTGTCCAGTTTGAGCAGTTTGAGCAGTTTGAGCAGTTTGTTCAGATTGAGCAGTTTGAGAAGTTGGTTTGGTCTGTCCTTCTGTAGTACCTGTAGCGATAGAAGTACCGTAGTCACTAGTTGTAGGGGATAAACGATTTTCACTTGAATAGCTACTAAGCGTAGTATTTCCATATGGAGGAGTGATCTGAGTATAAGTTGCACTTGAACTATAACCAGAACCTGGGAATAAACTTGTTGAAGTCAACCAAGAACCATGATCATCTGTTGTTACAAAAACAACTCCGCTCTCGGTCACTGGGTTCCCATTAGAATCAATAGATGTAAATGTGGTAGTATATTCATTAACAGCAACGGTATCGGTTGGCACGGAAGGTGCAAATGTAGTCAAGGTAGTCAAAAAGGTACCAAACTCACCGACAATACCAGATTCAGTAGAAACAGATCCATCGGCATTGGTAACTTCCCAAGTGGAGGTGTACTCAGTAGGCTGAGCTGCAACTGTGGCCGGGAATGTAGTCAAGGTGCTGGTAGCAGTACCGGATTCACTCACGATACCAGATTCAGTAGAAACAGAACCATCAGCATTAGTAACTTCCCAAGTAGAAGTGTATTCAGTTTGAACAACAGGTGGGAAAGTAGTCAAGGTGCTGGTAGCAGT
>JANIWD010000195.1:0-11522 GCA_030557875.1 Candida neerlandica
AACCTTAGCAATCTTTCATTCGCTGAATCTATACAGTTTTTATCACAACAACTGTCTGCTCCAAGTCATCAGGAGTGGCAGAATTCTGAAAAGCCAAAGAAGAGGAAGCAGTTGGCGTCTCTGTGTGAGTCAAACAAAAGAAGAAAAATCAGTATTAATAAAAGATCTAACTAAATACTTTATGTGAGTCAAATCTTTGAAAACACAACTCGCAAATTAGATGAATAGCTTTAAATCCATTTCCTAACATTGGCTCTTTCTTGTAAAAAAATATATAAATATATATATATAATCGAAAGTATAATATGATAGATAAGATATCCTTTTTTTTTTTCTTAGCTGGGATCATCAATCGAAAATCGTATTGTTAAATTTAACTTTTTTTGCAGCATTTTGCTACGAAATATTTCTTAAATTCTTTACCTTATTATTTTCTCTCATGCTTTTTCTTAAAATAAAGCCTATCTAAGCTACTGTCACGAAGTTCTTTGTTATTGGAAAGTAAAACATCTGATTCTTGTCCTTTAATACAAAAGGACGATTAATTTTTCAACGAAATGTTCCATTTGTTCTTTTTTTTTTGGGGAAGTTGAAGGAGTGTTGATGTTAGCAACCAGTCAGATGTACTTTTGTGTTTATAGCCGAACTACCACTAAGGTGAATTATAATAAGAATCAAAAGAAATTCTAAAATAAAAAACCCAGAATAAACCCCCCAAAGTGTCAAAAACCAATCTAATATTCTGAAAATCAAAAAACATCCATAATATATAGATATATATATAATGATAGATCGTACTACAAAGATAAAATACAAGACAGAGTGGAGAAAAAAAAATAGTAAAAGAATAAATTATATTCTACATGGATAGTGATGGAAATATAATATAACAATTGAATTTAAGTTAAGGGAATGGAAGGTGATGGATGTAAATACACATTTAATTGATAATTCTTTCTTTTTTTATGTTTTTTTTTATCCTACGAATTCGAAACTAGAACTAAAAATTAACGGAAGGTATGGAACAGAATTGAATTGAATTGAATTGAATTAATTTGGGAAAAGGGAGGCACGGTATGATAATATTGTGGCTTTGGAATAATGAAAAAAATAATAATGAAGAACTATATAATGATGGAGAATGATAAACAAGAAGAAGGATCGAACAAAAAGAAAAAAAAAAGTCGTCTTATTTATTCTTGAGTAACATTAAGAGGACCAAAATGCTTGAATATTATTAAGCAAATACTTAGAAACCTGTTTCAAAATTCCCTTTTTATTTATGTACCCAAGAATGAAGATACGGTAAATGAACCATTTCTCGTGATCTTCTCATTTTCTTCAGCTGAGCCAGCACTACTACTGCTAGTGCTACTAGTGGAATTATTTCTATTTGTTGAGTCAATTGGATCAATCTCTTGCGGATCTGAGGAGAAGAAACAATAGTTCTCCAATAATTCCTTGTAGCTCTTTGAATTAAGAAACTTGTTTCGATTAGTCAATCCACTAATCGAAGGTCCCACCGAACTAGCAGTAGTCACATTCTTTGTTGAATCCTTCGTCTTTGTTGCAGTAGGTTTTGATTGTTTCAGGTTATCATCCACGAAATTTCTATTGAAGTCCGAGGTGTCCAATTTCGATAAATGAGGTTGAAACTTGGCCTTATATTTAGCTTGGTTGCCGTTATTCTGGGTATTATTCTTTGATGCAATTTGGGATGAGCTTGTAAAATAGCCATCGCTGATCTCTGGATTCTTATGTAATGAGGACAATAAAGGCGAGGATAAATAGTAATTGTTCTTGACAAAATCATTAATCTCCGAAGGACTATTCAAACTATCCTTGTTGGTACTAGGGTATATATTATCTTTATTAGTTGCTTCTGCTTCTGCTTCAACTGTGGTTGTTGATGTTGATGATTCAGGTTCTGTGGCTGCTGCCGCTTCGGTAGTCTTCATTGTTGCTTCTATGTCAGAATCAGATGCCACTCTCTTAAGATATGAATTTGAGTATCTTGGCTTCTTAGCATGCGTTTGGATTTGAGTTCCAATAGTGATTTGATGATGATGGTGATGATGTGGATGATGGTGTAATAATCTCTTTAATTTGATCTCATAATTCTTGTAATTGTTGTTATCCCAATATGCAGCGTGATTGGTATCATATTTGATGCACATTTGATACGTTCTTTCATGAACCTCTTCATAACCATTATCTAATGAATCCGTTGAACTATTTTTGGAAAATTTTAAGCTATTAAACAAAGTATTTAAAGGAATTTTAAACATAAATCTATCATAATCATTTAATTTTAAAACTTCGGGTCTTTCTTGCAAATAAATTGTTGGGATTTCAATGATGGTCAACCATTGATCTAAAGAATAACGCACAGTTAAATGCTTTTCAAAAGCCATATTCCTAACTGCAATGTAACCCAATAAATTCTTCTTATCACTTGAAATAAACATCTTTTCCAAAAACACGGGAGTTCCACTTTCAATTTTTCTTAAATATGACAATGGAGCAAAATTGGTGAGCTTCAATTCCCAATCAAAGGAAGGTTTGGGGAATTTAGTTGCTCCTCTGCTATTTTTAGCATTAAATCCTTCACCATCAGAAGCATCCGAATCATCGCAAGAATCTTGACTTTCACTTGCGGAATCGTCGTCTTCGCCTTCAACGTCATCGTAGTATCCCCTCTGGGTATCATAATCTTCATCATCGTCATCATCGGATGAAGAACCCGAAAATGGGGGAGAATTATCCGAAGGTAACAATTTAGGTGAGTTGGAAGCAGAAATTGCTGCTGGTCTGTCCTTTTTGTGGAAATATTTGACATCATTCGAGCCACCGAAATGCACTTGTTTATATGTGGGTGTGGAAGGTAATGACATTGATCTCTTCTTGTAGTAGTAGGTGGGACTCTTCAATGAAGGCTTGACCAACTCCCCTGATTTTTTGCGTACCAATTTGTAGTCCTCCAATTCCGGAGGTGGAGAGGCGGTTGAGGATGTGATATTGAAGTAGTCTGATGATGTTGGAGATGTGGTTGTGTTGGAATTGTTGTAATTGGAGTTGGTATCAATGCTGATTGGTTGTGCGTTAAGTTTGCTGTTTAGCTTTGTTTGGTCATTAGATTTAATGTATAAATCCACTGATCTTCTGGGTTTGTGTAGGAACCTCATTGATAGTGGTAAATCGCCATTGGTAGTAGGCGAAGTATTATTAATATTGGTCTCCATGACTTAGTTAGTATTGGTAAGTTGGAATGGGAAGATAAGTTGATAGATTGGGATGAAAAAAGGAGGAAAGTAATTAGAAACAAATAAAAATAAAAAATAGGATGGGTATATTATTCTGCTTATTATTATTGCGATTATTTTTTATTATTTTTTTTAGTTAGTGTAATTTTGTATTTTAATTTTAATTTTTCTGCTCTGGTGAGTGTGTAGTAATTAGCTTAGTGGGATGGGAGAGAGTGTAGCGTGTGTATTAAGTGTGTGAATCTGTGTGTGTATGAGTGTGTGCCAGTGTGTAATTGTATGTCGGTACTCAAAACAAGGAAAAATGAAGGAGTACAGGTGATAAATAATTAAATTAGTTGACCAGGTGATGTCCCTTTAGTGTATGATATATATATATATATATAAATATGCAGATGTACTAGGAATTAATGTTGGGGCGGTGATTATTATATCCGATATATGATATTATTATTGTTAGTTGTATGTGTGGTTGATATCAGGAGAGATTGGTCTCTGGATGTGAGAATACTATTAGTAATGAATAGTATTATCAATAGTGATAATTGTAGTTGTGGTACTTGTTGGTGTACTTATAGTAGTACTATGAGTAAATAAATGCTCTGGTGGGAGAAACAAATTTTGAGCTACTGAGTGGGTGCGAGGAAAAAAACTCCTTAAATAACCACCAGAACAATGGTAAAAAAGAAAAGTGGGTATTATAGTTTTGTACCACTATTTTGCTCACTGATAAACACAATACGCCCAAGAATTTTTCAAGGAGGGGGGAGAGAGAGAGAAGGGGAGGGGAGAAAACTAAGAAACACACCCAAAATCTTGGAGATGTGGGATGAGAAGGGAACGACACACTCGAGAGTATAGAACTTAAAAAAGAAAAAACCACTGAACGTTTCTCTCTAGCAACGCATTAACTGCGGGCCAAAGAAGGAGCGAGAGAAAAACCATGCACCCCGTTCAATAACCACGGGCAGATTTAAATTGTGTTTTAATGCAACAATAAATTCCCGCAACTATGTTTCCCACTATGAATTAAATCTATGATGGATTGCCGGTTGCCATAGTTGGAAGATAAGACATCTATAGCCAACGTCCCTGTCAAATAGGGGTAAGAAGTAGAAGCAGAAAAAAAAAGCATGAGTGTGTAGTTGTTGTAGTCATGGTAGTTATTTTGTCAACTCAATGTTCGTGACTGATGTATAATGACTTACTAATTATTAATTAAGAGATGGTGTCGCTTGATCGGTGCACGCACGACCAAAGTCCGATAATCTCAGACATTACTAAGGTGCCACAAATGAGATTTTCAGGTTTCCAAGCAATGAATACCAAGAGTAATTTAGTTGCTCTACCTAGCTTGTCCTTCTTTTTTCCTACATTCGGAAGCTCATCTTGTGCGGGACGAATAGCATTGTTGAAAAGAAAGCAAAATCTTCGCTAAGGAAAACGGAATTGAAGAAATAGGAGGGCGCCAGGAGATACAAACAGTGGTTTATTAACTCCAACTATAAGTAACACCATAATTTTACGTTAGATCATACATCTCTACACAACAATAATGCGCTCAGCATTATTCTTCCTTTGCTTTATCTTCAAAATCCCTTCATCCCCTTAGAAAAGTGATTCTAGAAAAATGTGAATCTCAGCAATGTAAAAGAACTGTGTCACACTCTATTCATCAGTTGATGCAAAATTTCATTCACTATTTTGTTTCAATCCTTCACCTTCTATGGTTCTATGTTCTTTTTTTCTTGTCTATGTTTTTTTTTTCTCTTGTTTTTTCTTCTCTTCATCATTGTGTACACCTACGGAAATTACATTATTTTTTTATTCTTTATTTTGTACCTCCTTTGGCGTTACCTTATTTGCGTACGTGTATCGTACCCCAATCCTCTGCATGGTGTGCAATAAGAAAAAAGGCAGCCGATTGTTTCGACTATGTTCTATGCACCAAAAACACAACCAATTCTGGCCGAACCACCAGCCCCAACGTCCCATAACCAGCACGTAAATATACCATTGATCTCCAATTATTATGACCGGGATTAGTTTTCCTCTTAATTATTTATTATTTATTAAATATACTAATCTACACCAATAATTAGATTCTCAGGGACCAAACCATTAAACTTTTCAGCCATTGTTTATGTTAATTTAACTCACACAATTCGGATTGATTGTACCGGGCCATCCGCATGTATGTATCTTACTTGCTCAAGTGTTTCCTTAAGCCATCATGTTGTTACTATTATTGATACGAGTTTCTGCAATAAAAAAAAGGGATAGAGTTACTAAATAACTCGGCTAGAACCATTTTGGCTATCTCTTTATATCTGGTGGTGTTGAAAAGCCGGCTACTGGTTTATTAACTTATATACACTATTGTAGCAGCTACCAAATGAGTAACACACGGCACCTCCACCTATAACAATCAAACTCTTTTTATCTCCACTTTCGATCAATTCAAACCCGACAAAAATTGGTGGGACCTTTTCACATGTTTCTTCCGGGATAATAACACTCTGAAACACAAATTTCTCCAAATTTAAGCTCATTATGTTGGTCGTCCTGGTAAATAATTGATATGGGGAAACACCACCAACTATAATTATCTTGTCTTCATCGACAAACTTAAATTTACCGCCAATTCTTGCAAGTAGTTTGCTTTGAAAAATCTCTTCAATGTGGATGGTAGCCTCATTTATCGTAAATTTATATAATTTATCATTTACTTGAGGAATGTTATCATTGATTATACCTCCAAATATCAAACCGAATGTGCTACCAAAACTCATACTTGGGCTTTTCAAATTTCCTGGACTAACGCCTGCTATATTCAACATTGTGTATGAGTTGTTAGTGGTGTCAAATAAAATAAATAAATCGTTGTCATTGCTAGCTTCTTCTTCTTCTTCTAGTCCACCAAAAATCAAAATTTGGTGGTCATTTATAGCTACTGATGAATGTCTTGATCTACCACTAGGTAAATCGTTCAATTTACCCCATTTGTTGTCTTTAAATTTGTAAACATCTTTGAAAAACTGTCCTGGTCTAGATCTACCACCAATCAATACAAGTTCGTCGTTGTTAATATTCGTTAGCGTATGGCACATTCTAGCTGGAGGAGATGAAACGCACTTCTCTAATTGTGCCACCGAGGCATTATCGAGATCAACTTCCAAAGTCTCGTCGTTTCTTGTCTGCTTTAATCCTCCATTGATATATATCTTGTTGTTGATTGCACTAGTTGCTGGAAATTTCAACTCAAATTGATCGTCATCAAATCTATCATCGTGAACAAAACTAAATGAGCTATCAATTGGAAAGGACTCCTCTTTCTTTGGTTCTTCATTTTCAACTTCATAAACTAACTGATCGATATTACAAGCATGCACGATTATATAATGTTGACAGAAAATAATGAATTCTTCCCATTCATCAAATTCTTCAATTTTAGATATCTTTTCCTTCATTTCGTAATCAATTAAATATTTCCAATTTTCAAATAAATTTTTAATTTCTGTAAACTTGTAGTACTGTTTGAATCTGGCCAATTGTAACTCTTTTGTTGAATAGTTCTGTACACACTGAATAGGACTTCTAAGATGATCAAAATGATACAACATTTTCTTAGCAAATGAATTATTAGGACCATCGGGCATGATCTGTTCCAAGATCAAAAAATGACTATTGCTGACCTTACTTGAGATTTCAATTATTGAATTGGCAAGATTGGGCTTCATGTAAGCTAAAGAAACTTCAGCTATGAAGATATTAACATGGTCATTATCATTAACCAACTTTTCCAATAAATTTTGGTATCTATCAGCGTATTTTAGATCACATCCGACAAGTTTGTAATTATTAGTCAGAATTAAGACATCCAGACCTGTAGTTATTGGTTCTTGTTCACCTATAAGTTTCTTAATTTCTTCGGATTTTTGAATCATGTCATATTTATTCTTCACCAAGTCAGGATAATCAATATCAATGAAATTTAAATTATAATTGGTCTCTTGATACATGTTCAACAATTGGAAAGCTACTGGATCAAATCCACACCCTAAATTGATAATATTTACTCTTTTGCTCGAATTTTTCTCAATTATTCTAACTACCATTTGTCTAATCAGTTCCATTCTAATCCAATATCCTCTGTTGATAGCAGGTGAACGTCTTTTACCTTTAGGCACGAAATATTTGAAGAATTCTCCAAGTTCTGGTTGTAAACTCAAGGAGTATAATTTTTCAACACTTCTTTTCGAAACTATCGAAGAGTTGTTTGTTCCTTGAACTTGTTGGTCATCGTAAACTTTCTTTCTCTTGTCCTTTTCAATTTTCCGTCTTTGTCTTGCAAGTTGATCAGGAGTTAGTTTACTTGTCATTTTATAGTGTCAGTATATTTGGATAAAGCACTGGTTGTAATTTTTTTCATTATTTTTTTTTTCTTTTTTAACAACCCGCGATGCGGAAGGACTACAAATAGGAACAGCTATGGATACAACCAATATTAATACATTTACTCTTCTTCTATCTACCTACTTATACATCCCTGAATGCTTTATTTAATTCATCTTTCAATTTATCCTGAGTAACATGTTGACATCTAGTCAAAAACTTAACAGCTGCCAAAGTATTCTTTAAATCCTTCACTTCATCATTCTCCCCAGCATCTCTCATTTCTTGATCTCCATCACCATTATCATCACCATTATTTCCTTCTTCTTTATTACCCACACCTTCACCACATTTGATCCAAATCTTACCATTTATACCAATTGCAATTTCAAATTTACATTTCAACGCTAACATTTCCAAAAATACACTATTTTTATTGAACAACAATTCTCTAGCAAAATTCAAGTTCACATCCATGACATACCCCAGGGCATCCAACAATCCAAATCCAGATTCTTTACCCGATGCATCAATACATTCCATTTCATTATCTATCTCAATGGTATCGTTAATGATTCTTCCATAGACCAAATCACCATTTTTCAACACTGGTCGATTTTTCTTACTTGCATTAACAAACGAATAAAATCCCAACAAAACGGGAATGGAATTCGGTTGTAATGAAACCTTATAATTCTCTCCTATGGTGCCTACTATTAATCCAATCACGAAATCATTATTGTGGGGAATGTATCTCTTGGAATTGGATTCGATGTAGATTAATTGCGATGGTTTGGATGCATTGGTAATGTTGTGGAATATACCTGCGGTTGAAGGGACTAGTTCTTGTGTGGTTGGCTTTTTATAGATACCTGGCCCTATAGTAGTCTTTACTGTGGTTATATCATCTATCGGAAGTTTATCTCCTGGTGTTATTATGGTTGCATCTGTCATTTTATTTTTAATAAAGTCTTCGTAATGGATCAAGAGAAGAGGATAAAAGGTTGGTTTACAATTTTTTTTTTTTGCGTACAATTATAGTTTTTACAGAGAACAAATGCGTCAAACTCATTAGTATGTGCTCCCAAATATTACTGTTCTATTATGTATCTCTAATGTACACTATTTAAAATGATAGTTTTATCATGGTAATATTCTTTGATGACATTTACATCTAGTGTATTTCTATCAATTGTAAATTGGTCATCAAATGGTCTATAATCTCTCAATAACAACATGGTATTAAAGTCATATTGCATAATACTATCCATATCGAAAAAATCCAATGTCTCGATATTCCTAGCATACAATTGTTTGTTCATCGTATCGTCGTCTCTGGTATAAACAGCATTATCGGGGCCATTTACATTTCCCTTTTTAATTCTGGTTGGATAATGCTCTGGCCGTATTAACGTAGTATTGAAACTTTGTATTGGCACTTCAAAACTATTCTTCATGGTTCGAGATTTGAATCTATTGGTTTTCAAGTCATCGTTAAGGAACGGGTTTTCCCAAGTGGTATTATTATGATAAAAGACAAATCTTCTTCTGAAAAATGAAAACAACCTCGAAGCGTAAAAAATATGTCTTTGTAATAATTTGCCAATCTTGAATTGAAATAAATTTTCCAGGTAACTGTTATCTTCATTGACAGATATGATAGATTTATGTTTAAAGAAATTATTTGTCGGAAACATGAAACTCATACTTAGTAAATATTTACACGCAGGGAAAACTGCATCTAATGCAGCCGCAATTGCGTAATAATACATGTATAACATAGTTGACAAGTCATTAAGAAACATCGATTCTTCGCTGAATGGACCCTGCGTAAGATGGTGAGCAATTGCTTCACTCGGAATATTTAAATGCCATTGTTTGAATATTTCATATATGGTGTTAGGTGGATAGATAGTTACGAAATTTTCGTCTCTTGATTCATAAACTATGGATAACAAATGATTACTGAAAAATTTAATCAATGATTTGAACTGATAGGAAATTTTCAAAAACTTCTGATGGTTTATTGGGTCATTTGCAAATAGCTTTGAATTTATAAAAATAAACTCCAAGCTTCTTAAATTTGATTCAATTTCGAAGAGGAATTGGGGTGGGTATGAAGGCATGTTTATCGTCATTATGTTATATTGGATATTATTCGTTAAAAATTTCACTGTTGAATTAGGTGTCAAGTTTCTTTTCTGAATATAATCAGTATAGATCTCGTAGGCTTTGAAAATTGCTTTACTTGAATCAAAATAACTTTGGGATCCAAAATTCAATAGTAAATTTATAAAGTTCAATAAATAACTTGTGTATGCTATCAACTGGGACGTCAAATCAACTTCAGCTGGTGTCAACTGCTCACAGAGGGTATCAAAATAGTTTAAACGTGCCTTCATTTCCAGTTGACAGTATTCACGTGTTTCTAAGCATGATTTGGTTAAATGTTCAATTATTTCAACATCTTCAAGGATACCCATATTCTTCTGCTTGTTATACACGTTCAATAAAATTGTTGACCCAAGTTCAAAAAATGCCGCAAGTAGCATACTTCGATCTTTTCTACCTATTGGGAAATCTAAAATCAAATCATTTATGTGATCCAAAAGATTGCTTTTCCCAAGAACCACATGGAAACTCAAATCCGCCAACACTTTCGTTTTCACATACTCGGGATGTACTCGACGCAATGATTCTTTATTGATGCAATTGAATGTCACTACCGATGTAATACGATTAGGTAATAATTTCTTAGGTTCTTCGATTGATGGTGTAGGTAGTGGTGTAGCCGTATTTGATTCTTCTGGGGAACTTGACTCTTCATCTTCGATATTGCTTTTTGTGAAATCCTTAACAAACGAATTGCTAAATTGCAATGGGGGATAACTTATATTGGGAATATTTAACGGTAGTTTTTTCAATTCAAACTTAAACTCTAACGCATCGCATGTGGGACCGTTCTGTGTATGATCTATCGAAGTACCATTATGTTTTGAATCATGTGATTTTTTACTGTCTTTTGATGAGGTTGGTAAACGATAATTTTGATGCAATAATTTATTTTGGGACGTTCTTAAAGAGTGGGTCAATTTCACCTTCTCGATCTCTTGAGCAGTTAAACCTAGATAGGAACATGTTTCTTTCTTTCCCTTCAAACAATTCTTGCATTGTGGTAACGTTTCATCGCAACGAACTTTTTTACGTTTGCAGTTTAAACAACCTAACTTCAGATTTGTATGTCGTCTTCTCTGAATTGGTGCCTTTGACATATTTGAAGAATAATTAATTTATGACGGCAAGTGGCGGGGTCTAGTTTCTAGCTGACAGGGGCAAAAAGAAAGAAAGCCAACCAAAAAAATGGTTCGATACAAATTTACTTTTTTTGAATTGTATTTTATTGCATATATTTATTTTATTATATTTTATTTTAACCTTTTTTTTTTTTTTTTGGGATTTCCTGCATCTTTGATCAGAATATGAGCATGCCGATTTGATAATCAAATACGTGCAAACGTTCTTGTACGTAAAAAAAAAAGAAATTTTCTCGTAGTTCCATCTGAATTTAGTAACAGTGAGAACAAAAAATTCGCAGTATCGGATTTGCTGTACATGTGGCACAAAGCAAATATCGTCCAATTGCGCGCAAATTTTATGGGGCGGTACAATTTCGGATTTAGCAACTTTGTAATTGGCTAGAATTATTTGTTGAGACTACTTTTTCTATTCTTATAAGCTTCACAGGTGTAGCAATTTTATCCGTCTTTTTATCTTACCGATATTCTGCCACTCCTGATGACTTGGAACAGACAGTTGTTGTGATAAAAACTGTATAGATTCAGCAAATGAAAGGTTGCTAAGGTC
>JANIWD010000196.1:0-11482 GCA_030557875.1 Candida neerlandica
CATTGGCAATATTGTTGATCTTAGGAAACAAGACCATCGTAGTAAAGTAGTTGATTCCTTAAGTTTGCAGATAAATAATATTGAGAGCAAGAAGAAGCAGTGATATTTATTATATCTATTTTTTTTTTTCTTAAGCGCAATCCATTGTTAATCTTATCATTGTCTTCTTTGTTTTTCAAGGCGCGCGCTGGTGAGACTAATATATCAAATGCAGCTCTACATACAAAATAAATCATTAACATGTAAAATCTAATTTTTTTTTATTCAACTATGGAATATCGTTCTAATAATAATAATAATAAATCTATTCATTGACAAATAAACCGGCATATCCTTGTCCAGTACTCATACACATGGAAACAATTCCCAATTCTTTATTTTGATCCTTCAATCCATTGAACAAGGTTGCAACCAACCTTCCTCCCAGTTGTCCAAGAGGATGTCCCAATGCAATAGCACCACCATAAGGATTCACTTTGTCATAATCAAGACCCAACTTTTCAATACAAAAGATCAGTTGACTAGCAAAGGCTTCGTTAATTTCAAAAATGTCAATATCTTTGGTCTCCAAGCCAAGTCTTGACAACAATTGAGGGATAGCAACTGATGGCCCAACACCCATGAATGCTGATGGAACACCGGCAACACTAGAACCAATAAATCTGCCGATTGGTTTAATACCTATTTTTTCAGCATTTTTCCTAGTGGTCAAGATTGCAGCGGCCCCACCATCTGAAATTTGAGAGGAGTTACCCGCAGTTGTAGTACCGTCATCCTTAAAGACCGGTTTCAAACTAGCCAATTTTTCCAACGTGGAACTTCCCCTAATTCCGTCGTCTTTTGTTACCAAAATTTCTTCGCCGTTTTCACCAGTGGTGACGATAGGAATGATCTCCTTTGCAAAATGACCCAGTTTGGTAGCCTTATCTGCCTTCAAATGAGAATTCAATGCGAATTTATCTTGATCTTCACGAGTTATTCCATATTTACTAGCAACATTTTCACTGGTAATACCCATTGGCATCAAGACATTTTTGGCTTCGTCAGTGGCATCTTCATAAAACTTCTCGGCAATTCTGACAGGTATCCCTCTGTGGGGGAAATAATCATTAGTCATACTTTCAACACCGGCAGAAATGGCAAATTGGTTTTCACCTGATAATAAACTGCTGCTTTGATAAGTTAAGGCTTGTGCTGAACTGGCACATTGTCGGTTAATGGTATTTACAGTCGTTTTGACAGGGAAACCCACTTTCTTAACGGCCAAAGCACTTGCTTTATGGCCCCCTAAAGTTTGTAACACAGTACCCACTAAAACATCGTCGATTAAGTTGGGATCAACTTTGGATTCTTCGATTGTTCCCTTGAGTACTTGATATAATATTTCTTCAGGGTATAATTTACTTAAACCACCTTTGATGGCTTTGGTGTTTGGTGTTCTTTTTGCAGCAAGGAGAACAATATCGTTGGCGGATTTTTTAAACATGGTGGTAACTGAATATGTGATAGTGAATCAATTTCTCCATTTATGACTTTTTTCATGGTGGAGGGGGGAAACTAGGTCATATTTAAAGTTATTGACCCCGGCTAGATCCTCTCTTATTATTATTAATAAAGGTGGGGAGAAATTAGAGAAAAAAAGATATTTCCGATTCCGCTCGGAAATGTCAATAAATGGAAAAATGCAGGTTTACTCATTAAGAAACTCAATTGTACCTCCGGGGACAATGAGAAATGTATTTCTGAAGTTTAAATCTACTTACACATACAAACTCAGATACACACACACACAAACACAAACACAAAATACCACTACTCAAAATTGATCTCTAATGCTGATATACTCCTGGTAGTCTAATTTACTCTTTAAACCATCATATTTCGTTAACTTCAACCATCCTTCTTGAATACCTTTCTCATAAAACTTCATGACGTTCGATTTGGCTACTGAATAATCAGCCTTTTTTAACAAATAATACAAAGTAGTCAATTTGTCCCACTCCTCCTCTTCGGCTACACTCGGCAAAAAAGTGCCTGAATAATGACCCCCGTCAATATCAAATGCAACTTTCAATCCATTCAATCCAATTTCCCAATCTTCTGGTTCATCAATGGGGACAAAATTATCCAACAACGTAACCGAAACTTCTAAATCATCCAATTCATTTATACTAATAGGTGGGAACCTTGGGTCTTGCAATGCTGAAGTTAGAGAGAACCTTGAAACACCTGAATCTATTGACAATTTTGAAAATGTACCTATGCAACCTCTCAAGTTATGGCTCTTATTCCATGTTATAAAAAGTGGTGCCAGGGAGGGTAACGAGGTGGGGTTTTCCTTGAGCAATTGATAAAACTTTGATAACGGTATTTTTCTATGGTTGGGGTCAACGTTTAGTTTATTATATAATGATTCAAACGCGTAACAACATAAAGCTTTTGACATGGTTGATTAAAGTATTGTTGGTTAAGTGTTTAAACGTCTAATAAAGAGTTTAGTTGATGTTCTCGTTGGCGTTGCTCCTTTTTTTATTTTTTTTTATCTTTTTTTTTTTTGGTTCCACTTCATTCTCTTATCAGAACCCCAATTTTCTATTTATTCCTGGCGACACAGAAAGGCGAGCAGCGGGTTAGCGTGTATTTGAGAACAATGATATACAATTATGAGAGCCGTTTCTACCAAGCCATGTTACATTCCAGCTGGTTGTCTCCGTTCGTTTCAGTACGGTGTTAATGCATCGTAGCCTTTTTTTTTTGGTATATGAATCGTGAACCTACCTGTGCGGTCTGATAGAAATTTTGGGTGGCAAAAATTAATTAATTCTACTATTGTATGTTGCAAAAAAATGAAATGATTGCTATATATAAGGGAGGATGATTATCTTTCCCCAAAAAATCACTCTCTACTTTTTTTTTGTCTTTCTAAGAAGTACTATAATATCAATTCAATTTATCAGATAAATCATTTTAAATCAACAATTAACAATGTATCATGGTTACTATAGAAGAGGTCCTTGCTTTGGTTTTGGTGGATTTTTCTTGTTGGGTGGTGCATTTTTATTAGGATCCATGTTTTCTGGAGGCGCGGGACATATGCACGGTCCCTTTTGGATGCGAAACCACCACCATTATGGATGCCAATGCCCAGATTGTGTTAAAAGATTAGAGTACAGAAACAGTTGCGAAAGATATTACTATCAAAGAAAGTATGGTAGAGACGAACAAGATGGTTTTAGAAGAGACAACACCGGCAGACCCACTGATGTCAATGATAATTACAAAAACTGACTATTATGGAAATTGATGTGGTGCGCACCACCACAAGAATCACCAGTATCATGTAAATAGAATTTTTTCTTGCTTCCCCTCCTAAATCCCACACACCCTGTATATATGTATAACAATGTCATGCAAGTTTCTTTTTCTTTCCTTCTTTATTCATTTATATTTAAATATCATCAATTTTCTGAATTGAAAAAAAAGGGCCCTACAGCTCTCACCTGCTTTTCTTTGCCAGATAACAACCGGGATGCCAAATAACAATCAATCATTTCTTCGAGGTGCATATACTGCTTACAAACCTTGGTTAGGTTTGGGTGCTCTATTCTTACTCGGCGGAGCATATATGTTTGGTAAAAAATCATCATGTCATGAAGATGGATGCAAGTGTAAACAGTGCTTCAGGAAATCACGTAGCTACAAGGGCGATTGGGGTCCAAGAGAAAGAGCTGGACTCGAGGAAGATAGCAACACCAAAGAATAAATAAATAATATTTATATATATATCTATATAACTATTTAAGGAGAATACAAGTAGGATTACTATCAGAATTAAATTTTCTACCAGTACCAGAAAGCAATCAATACAATTATTGATGCCAATGCTTCACTCAACAAACCCAAAAATGTATAGTACTTATAGTTCCCAAACAAAATCATATACTTGCTAGGCTCTCCAAAATCAATTCCATGGAAAGAGCTGACAATAGAATAAACACACCTGATAATTAAAATAACCAAACTCAAAATCAACAATTTGGCAACTATATTGAACTGCATGTCATTGGAAAGAATAAAGAGCAAGATACCAATCATAAGCACTATTCCAACCAAGAATAAGACCGAAGAAACCTTAAGTAAGGTACCAACACTAGGTGGTGGAGATGTTTCTGATGCCTGGGAAGTTCCGACAATGCTTAAAACAACAGCAGCCAATAAGATCAAGGTAACCAATCTAAAGGGCCAGAATTTTTTTGCAAACTGGGGTTTGGTGTTTTCAACTGCCAGTTCACCGTCGTGTGCCTTGTATTCCATATCGGATTGCAGTTGGTCAAGTTGTGAATGTTGTGGGTCCTGTTGATTTAACATGTGTTGAATCAAAGAACTAATCGATTTAGTAATAAAACCTAAACTGATACTGTCGAAAATGTACGTTGGAATAAACAAATTTAAATTGAACGTAGATTGATGCATAAAAACCAATCCAAGAATGCCACCAACCACTTTGAACAACAAGAACACACTGAAGAATCCGAAAAAAGGTAAAATTGCTCTTAATCCATTCCTGTGGTTCAACTTGTAGAATATTGAAATAGCAAATTCAACAAAATATATAAGGAATAATATCAATTGAACATAGGAGACAACCTCCCATTGAGTGTAGTAAGTTAATTGCATATAGTTGAAAAAGTTGGTTTTCTTATGATTGAATTATATAAAAGATGAATTACATTAAAAAAAAATAGGAACTTTCATGGATTATTTATAGACAGAGATGATCAATTAGTTTATGAGAAGCGAAATGAAATTCTATTATTTTTTGTCATACTACGAAGGCTAGATTACTGCAAAAGATGGATTTAGAAAATACTTCGAAAAACTCAAAATAAGCGTGAGAAGCGCTTTGCATGAGCAGGTTTTGTGTAACAAACAGTCGTTTAGGTTTGAAAATAAGGTGGACAGGAGAGAAAACATCTAATTGGTTATACACTACACACCAATAATTAAGACACCAAAAGCAACCGGTCCGAGTAATGATATCACTTACTGGAGTTCGAAACGTGTATCAACACATCCATCCAGATTCATCACGAACGTATAGGGCGTAGTTCTTGCTCTGTGAAACAATGGAAATCACTTTTTTTTTTCTTTATTATTATTTTTATTTTTTTGTTCGTTGAGGCTTAATCAAAATTTTCTTTCCGATTATATAATCGGATAAGATCTCCAGCACCTAAATTTGTTTGCTTGCTTGGTGTTGACAGAAATCCGTCAACGTAAATGCTGTTTTACATCGCCACGTTAGAATATCAATCACTTTACCAATCATCGTCATTTAACTTATTATGATACACACACATGATGAACATTCATGTTAAATTGCATGACGTGATTGAACGGAAATTAAAAAAAAAAGATAGTCATTTTAATTTTATAAACGAACCAGAAAAAAAAAGAATGGATGTTCTGGAACGAAGGAGCAGCAATTATTATTAAAGGAGAGATTTTTTATTTTTGAAGTTTTCCAATTTATATGTTTCTTCTCTTTTTAGTTTTTTTTTTTTTTTCCTTTTTATCTATTATTATCTCATTTCCAACATCTACATCCCCAAAAATGACAATCCCACTTATTGGAAGATTGAGTTTATGGGATTGGCCATTAGTGCTAATATCTTTCCTTTTGGCATGGTTCGAATTTGTGATATCATTAATAACCACTTTGTTACCTAATAGAATTATAGACCTTTGCACGTTTCTAACAAAGCAACTTTACAAGTTAACCAGAAACCCCATCACCTTGATTACTAAATCTAAACCAATTGATATCAATGAGGAAGAGAATATAAAGTACCTGTACATCAAGTCAGATGTCACCAACAAGTTCACTAAGAAGAACTATGATTTGATGATTGAATTACTCAACGCTGAAAACATTGAACAGATGGTGAAGTTGTTTGGATATGATATCGAAAGCAGAATTGTTAGAACTGAGGACGATTACTTGTTGACTATTCACAGAATCCAAGGCAAGAGCAGACCATCAAACGGAAAAGTGGTCTACTTGCATCATGGATTGTTGATGTGTAGTGAGATTTGGGTCACCATGATTGACAAATATCAAAACTTACCATTTATTTTGTATGACTTGGGTTACGATGTGTGGTTGGGAAACAATAGAGGCAATAAATACAGCCAGAAACATTTGAAGTACAATTTGAATTCAAGAAGCTTTTGGGATTTTTCCATCGACGAGTTTGCCTTGTTCGACATTCCAAATACAATCGACTACATCTTGAAAGAAACTAACCATGAAAAATTAACATACATTGGATTCAGTCAGGGAAGTGCCCAGGCGTTTGCCAGTGTCAGTGTTCACTCCGAATTAACCAACAAAATAGACCAGTTGATTGCCATCTCACCGGCAACTACTCCACATGGTTTATTTTCAAGAGTATTGGACGTATTATTAAAGTCGTCCCCTAATGTTGTATATTTGTTATTCAGTCGCCGTGTTTTGATGCCATCGTGCATCTTCTGGAACAAGATTATGTACCCTCCATTGTTTGATACCCTGATTGATATTGCAAACTATATGTTGTTTAACTGGAAAGCCAAGAATATTACGAAATTGCAGAAATTGAGTAGTTATGCACATTTATATTCCACTACGAGTGTCAAATGTGTTGTTCATTGGTTCCAGGTGATGTCCAGTAAGAATTTCCAAATGTACCACGATTCAAATTCTGGAATGTCAGGCTTGAATCCAATAAGTTACCCATTGAAGAATATCAAAGTCCCTATCCACTTGATTTACGGTACTACCGACTCATTGGTTGATATTAACGTGATGCAGAGTCAGTTACCAGAGGGTACTACCACTGCTTATCCTGTTCCAAACCACGAGCATTTGGATAACTTGTGGGGTAACGACGTTTATGAACTTGTGTTCAAACGTGTGTTGAAATACTTGGGAGAAGATGTAGAAAAAGTCTATGCTCGTTTATTCAAGACACACAATAACACCAAGTTGATCGAAAACATCATCAGAAGTGATGCCGAGACTCTTACTGTGGAAGACGAAGATGGTAGTATTTTACAAGTCCAATCCTATCTTAAATCTGTTAATGGCAGCAGCGGTGAACGTATCCAATTGGAACCGACCTCAGTGAATGATTATGAAAGACAGCAAGGAGTTGTGGGTAATATATTTGTATAGAGATTAATTATTTAAATAAGTAAAGCGTGCATAAATAAATTTGATGCCGCATTAGATTTTCGCAATGAAGACCCAGTAGTCGTGTATATTGTCCGATTGTCCCTGTTTCTCGTTACACAAAAGCACCAGGTAATTATGTATTTTTTTTTTCTGCTTTAATGAAAAAGAGAGGAAAGGTTAAAAAGAAAAATTTTGGAGGTCAAAAAAATTTACAACCCACTTCTTGACATTCAACTCTCTCCCATAACAACAATAAAGATATTACCAGGATATATATTGAACTCGAAGAAGCAACTCCAGTCCATATCTAAAATGTCACATGATATATCAAAGACACCTTTAGTTCTAGTATGTTCATAATCTATATGATAGCACACCAAGATAAATCAACCAGGGTTTCCCAAACACATTCTTTAATATTGAATTTGTTGCAGTTTTTTTTTTTTTTTTTTTTGCCTTGAGTGGTCTTTCTTTGGCTCATTTCTTGTGTGTTCTTCTAGCCACACCTCGATTCACAGATAATCTAAAGTTCATATTACTAACATAGATATCTTATAGAATGCAAATAGTGTCAATATTGCTTTCCACCCCAGTGGTATGTATTTATTATATTCATATTAAGCGTGGTTATTTTTTTTTTTGCTTTTAACGAACTTTTGATATACTAACAATTTTTTTTTCTCCGTTTTTTTTTTTAGAACTCATAAGACGTATAACTAAAGAAATCCCCCGTTCCTTACCATATTATAATAACAATGACGTCTCAACGGAAAATGAGGATCCTATTGTTACAGAACTACTGAAGTTACACCCTCATAACTCAAGATTAATTATATCAAATATCGCATACAACGAACAAGTGGTTCAATATTCGGCAAGATTGCAAGAATTGTTGTACCTTTTGTTGGACGAACAACAGTTGGATGATAATATTAGAATTAATATTGAGAGTGCATTGTCCGAATTGACTACTTCATTACCAATTCTGAAACATGACAACTATATCTACGACCCTGTGGGACACCCGAATTCGAAATTTAAGAATCGTCAATATCTACCTACACCCAAACCAACCGATTTGACATATCCAAATAACTATTTGTCGAAAATTTTAATTGATAATTTTGATTCGTTAATAAGATTTTCAAAAACTTATTTCAATTTGTCGTTGGCTTCCCAGATTACGAAATACACGGTTGAATTGATTTATCAGTTATATTACTGGGAGGTGGTCCACCTAGTGCATTTGAATCCCAACTTGGTTGATTTTTTGACCTTGCTAAAGTTTGAGATCATAAATACTTCCTTTGGTCCCGTAATCAGACCTCCAGACACATATCTAAACGAGAATATGTTGCAAGGGTTGCAATATCCATACCCGTACCCCTTTTACAATTATTCATACCATTCTTTTGACAATGGTATTGAAGTAGATAAATTTAGAAAAGTAAAGATTACTCCATATATGGATATAACGTTAAAGAACTACCAGGTTGCTCCAGAAACTAGAAGCAAGAGAGGAAGAAAGTCAAAGTCAGGTACACAAGGTGCAGACGTTTCAATGACTGGTGAAGATGGAACTACACCTTTTGAACTCAGCAGGACGGTCAGTGATTTATCTGATAACGAGAAACCACAAGTACAAACGTCCACATTGTCTTCACCACTTGCTCCATTGCCGCAAGCGCAAAACCCCTTGGGTGATACAGATATAGCAGCAACAGTACCTCCCAACATTCCAGTGCAAATGAAAGCGGAGACGGTCCAAGGTGGTCCACAGCCTTTAACGACATTTTTGCCTCATGCTAGAGGTTTCCCAAGAAGTAATACCAAGCGCGGTGCCACTTACGGGATCAGCCAGTCCCCGCAACTAAAATCAGTACCCCAAATAAGTACATTTCCATCTATACAATCCCCGCCTGTGGGGTCTGTCCAATCAGAGATAGCTACCCAAAGTTCACAACAAGGTTCACCTCCACAACAGGTAGTCGGTGTCCCTCGATTCCCAATTCATCAGAAGTATTCAAACTCTCCATATCAGCTCCCACCAGCTCCAGGTAATGACAAAATACCACATCGTGTCAACACAGAAGAAATCAGAATACCTCCAATTTCTAGTGCATCCGCATCGCCAGCACAACAAGAAGTGCAATTACCATCACACCTGAACATTCAGTCACCTGCATCTGAGTCGATTAACCCAGTAAGTTCAATTCATTCAACGACCGCAAATCTTAATCCAATAGCAAATTATAGACATCATACAGATAGCATACTACCCCCAATCAACAAATTAAGAAGCGATCAGTTATCTCCTATGCCTGTCCCAAATATTTCTGGTTCTCCTGAGAATTTGGGATCGTCACCAGCATCGGGTTTTAATATTTCTAAAGGATATTCATTTGCAAAAACGGAACCATACCTGCCATCAACCTCAGCTGCACCAATGGTGGTCTCAGTATCACAACCAGCACCTACCCCACCACAACCAACACAAGTAGAGACGCAAGGACATGCCCCTGCACCAGTACTAGCACCAGTGCCGCCATCATCAGCGTTATCGCAACAACAACAAATGTATTCTCCGAATTTCAATAGTGTGCAACTGAATGTTCCTTCTGCGGAAATCCAACCTAACACAGAAACTTCGACTAATGCGACACAAAACTTTTACCTGGAGCAAACTATCGATGATAAAACTAAGAAACCAAAGAGTGGTGTTATTCACCAGTGTCATTTGACAGACCCAAACACCATGGCAGAATGTATGAAGATTTTTTATGGCAAAAATGAATTGTTGAGACATCAAGAGTTTGTCCATGCAACCAAGAAAAAAATTTACAAGTGTATATATTGCGCTAAAAATGGTGCAAAAGTCCAAAGCTATCCGAGACACGACTCGTTAGCCAGGCACATACGAAGAAAACATGGCATCACAGGTAAAGAAAACAAGATGGCTGTCAATTATGCTAAGGAAAATGTCGAGATAATAGATCCAGACCAGTTGGTTACAAAGCAACATGATTTCCAAGACTCTGCATCTCAATCCACGGCTCCTGTGCCAACGGCACAAACCGCACCATTAGTTTATTCTCATCCAATAAGATATGGTAGGCCTGCCCCTATTCCATCATACCTTCAGCATCGTAGACTGAACCTATTTCCCCAAACACATCGACTCAACAAGGGCCAACAAAGAGCTTATGCAATGGTAGGTGGCCAACCCCAAGGATCTGAGTCAACTGTTCCAGAAAACGATTCTCAATCTCCGCCACAAACACAAATACAATCATCGTTTCATATACAAGGGTCAGCTCCATCATTACAGGGCACAATGCTACCAGCTCCAGGAGCCCTTGTTAATTCACCCAAGTATAGCACTGCCTCCACTAATTTGCCTTCGCCTGGAGTTGACAACAGTGTGGATCACAACAGAAGCTTACCACAGGATGGCAATCCAAATGGTGATAATTGAGATGTTACACTGGAGATTAATTCAAAGATGTATATAGCAAATGTATACTAGTGATAATAAAAAAAAAAAAGATTGTAATACGAATGGACACATGGTGCACCGACAGGTGTGTGTGTGGTTGCAAAAAAAAAAAAAATAGCACCACAGTTACTCAACTGCGAAAAATAAAATAAAAGAAGGTCGTGTTCTTCGTCACTTTAAACAACAAGAGAAAAGGAGGCAACACGAAATTTTCCATAGAAAAAAAAAAAATTTACAACCAATAAAGCTATACCCACACCTACGTTAATTCTCTTAGTTAAACATACACACTTGCTTAAGCTAGCGGATTAGAGTTCTTTCTTACGGGAAACCAACAAGCTTATTCTAATTTTTTTTTTTTTTAAGGAAGAAATCAAACACCGATCGCAAGAGCGTGTTCCGGTGAAAAAACTACCACTATTGATTGACATTGAGAATTGTTGCCAAACCATAAATTGGTGTGACGATTGGAGCAAAAACAAAAAAAGAAAAAAGCAAAGAGAGATCGGGTGATCAATCAAATAATATTTGGCCAAAAATTTTGCATTAAAATTTTTTTCTGTTTTTTTTTTTTTTTTTTTTTTTTTTGGCTCAAAGAATTTAAAACCAAAAAAAAAACCTGATTTTTTATTTTCCCTTTTTTGACAACAGATCGAAGAAGACCACGTCTAAACTCCTGTCACCGGAACCTATCTCGTATGCCGGCTTTGGCTTGAAAAAAAAAGAAATCCAGAAACGGAAGCATATGTCGGACTGCGTATAATGAGGGA
>JANIWD010000197.1:0-11470 GCA_030557875.1 Candida neerlandica
TGTTGTAGTAGTAATTGCAAAAAAAAATTATGTGTCCTATTTAACCTTTTTCTTTTTTTTTGTTTTTTAATCTATTGTACTTTTGAAAAAAAAGAAGGGTACAATATATTTTAGTTATACAGTGTTTTTTTCTTTTTATGAACCAATTGACCTAATTGTTTAAACTAATATGGACAAAAATATTTGTACATAGTCACAAACAAATAAAATGAAGAAGTGTACAATTAATTGTGTCATCTAATTTCGCGCTTTAGTTTAAATAATAAAAAAAAAGACTGTATATATATATAAATGTGTGTTTGTGTGTATTTTTTATTTTTGTTCGGAGAATGACAATAAAAAGAAAGCTCCTATTAAGAATCGTTATGTTACTTCTCGGGTGAACAAGGAATCCAACGGAACATGGACAATAAGATAGAAACAACCGACAAATAAAGGCGAACTAACAGCATAAAACCTTTTCCAAAATGAAAATTCTTGGTAGTATCTAAATATCCCTGGATATTCAAATACACTTGGCGTACAAATGATCTGATTACAGATGATAATAATATGGTATCAAATTATAATAATAATGATAATAATAATGATAATAATAATGATAATAATAATGATAACAATAACAATTACCAATGCTAAGGTGGGGGTGACAGCATTGATAATAGTCGAGGCTGTAGTAGAAGAATATAATATGTTTTTCGCCTTTACTCGGATCCGAACAGTGGGACTTACTTTTGGGTGTACCAGATTCTATTGTCTTTTTTTTTTTGTTGTTTTTGTATTTCTTGGTTGATTCGAACAAAGAACAGGTGATGTAACGTTACGTAGCCAATCACGCGCGTAATAATATAATACAATCTAGATTGGAACTTTGATACAGTTATATATTATATTTTGTTTTAAAGAAGTCATCCCTATGACAGGCGCAGATCTGATTGGCCAATGAGAATAACTCGTCAAATGATCGCTTTTGCGGAACTCTAACCCCATGGGGAACACTAAATTTTCGTGTACAGGTACCAGCAAATTTTTCTTCATCTTTCCACTTTGTTTTTCTTTCTTTTTTTTTACCTATCTCTTCTGTTAAGTGTTTAAACCGTTGCACAGAAAAATGGGGAGGGAGGGGTGGCGGTAATATTGGGAACTTTTTGCTTTGGACAAACGTTTAGATGTGTGAATTGCGGGTGTAACTGCATAAGCACATGACTTTTTTTCTTTTTTTTTTATGTTGCTAACTATATGCCTCTCTTACTACTCACCCGTTGATCTATTGTTCAATTGTTTGATTGTTCGGTATTGGTTGTGTGTGCTGCCATCCTCCCGCATTTTCAAATGATGTGGTATGTGTTGAGTTGTATTTGTGTGTGTGTGTGTGTGTCGGATTTTTTTTTTTTTTGCAGTTTTAATTTTTACGTATATTTCATTAAACACATAAGCAACAAACAAAACAAACAGAAATTCTATTCAAAGAACAATAAAAATATATATACAACAATGTATGTAAGTATGTAAAAAAGAACTGAAAAAAGATGAATATGAAACCCCGATAACATAAAAAAAGACTTAATAAAAAAAAATAATAATAGTAAAAAAAAAACGCTTAATAAATAAATAAATAATGGAATAAATAATAAGGAACAATTAACCAATTAAAATAAACAACCACATCAGTCACCCAAGAAATTCCATTGCGTAACTAATATTTTATTCCATTTCAACTGACTAGCATGTTTACTGATATTTTCAATCTCTTCTTCTCTGGGGTCTCAAAATCGTCGATTTGTCTTGGAGTTGTCGTTTGCGTGGATGGTGCCGCAGTCAAAGGAGATTTACCAGTGGTGGTTTTGGCTTTGGTAATCAATGGCTTTACAATGATAGGTTGAACATGATAATTGCTCTTAGTGTCATAATCACAGTTGTCACTTTCATCACTTTCACTCTTGGTTTCTTCTTGTGCGGTAGTCTTTGAATTCTTTGCGTGTTTGTAGCTCTTTCTAATTCTGCTGACAGCAACTTCACTACCGTGGTGTAAATTTTTAGCATGTCTTAATAACAAATCTCGTCTGGAGAATGGTCTACTACATATTCCACATGTGAAGGGTTTTAATTTGTTGTGTGTGGACAATGTGTGTCTGGTGAGGTGCTCTTCTCTGGTAAATGCTCTTTGGCACAATGTACAGTTGTAAATTCTCGCATTGCCTGATGGAGTTCTTGTTCCGTAGTTGGATGATTGACTGGATTGACTTTCTAAAGAAGAGTCACTGGATGATGAGTTATTTGAAACTGAGCTTGTTAATGGAAGTGACGAATGTTCACTACCAGACGAAAGCAGTGGTGATACTGGGGAAGTAGGTGATGAATTCATGGTTGGGTGTGAATAATAATGGTGCAAAGTGGGAATAAATTTAATTGAACAAGAAGTTTTATTTTGCTGATATGATGACTTCTTTTCTAGAAAGAAAGATAAGCTGATACCTAGGTTATGAATATAAAGAAAAAAAATTGAAGGAAAAAAAAAAATCTGGGGGAAATTTCTGGAGAAGGACGAAAAAAAAAAAAAAAAAGTGGAATCAGTTTCGGTATATATATTTGTACATCAAAAGTATGGAAGACAATGAGAAGGAGAAAGAGAGAGAGTAATAATTCAAACTTATTATAAGAGAAAGACACTAAATTGTTGTGTGCAGGTATTGTTATGTAATTTTTTTTTTATCGAATTTTGTGGGGCGGGGGGAAGAAAGGAAACTTAACTACAGTAACACAAAACCAATATATAGAAATAAAAAAAAAATACCACAAAATGTTGATTTTGCGTTGAACCATCATATTATGTTTTTTTATGAAGTGGGCTACATTGAGCTTACCAGTTAACTTTTACTTCTACTTACTGTGTGTATCCAACTTCGAACAGTAACAAAAGAAATAACTCACCCAAAGAAACTGTCTTATCCTCTTCCTCCTGCGCCACATCCACCCTTTTCATAAACACACTAGCCATCGCTTCATATCACACCATATCATAACAGCCTACCACTGTCGTGTATGGTTTGGGGTGTTACTGTCGGAGCTATTGCTACTATGACTACATCCGCAATTTAGTCGATGCAGCACAAATCATCCACTTCCGCTGTAGACAGTAACTACGATTCCAAAAATAAAAGATGAAAGTAAGTAAGAAATTCAAACAATAGACTTCCCCAAGTCGCCCGGGCACAAAAACTAGAAAAGCAAAAAAAAAAAAAGACAAAGACAAAGAGAATCAGCAAAAAAAAAAGCTAAAGAAAAAAAGTCATATTCATCTCAATATGATTAAGATGAGTATAATCCCGGTGTATCAATATCTCTCTGTTCAAGTAATTTAGTTCAATGGTTAGATGAACTGGGGTAAATAAATCTCCTATTTCCGCTTCATACTCATTTTCATCTTCAATTGATATGTCCTAACTCTCAACAATAAACCAACCCCAGTCCTGCTTCCTGCTCCCTGCTCCCCGGGTTATGTTATTCGGCAGGAACGCCGATTCTGTTGCAGTGAAGTTGTAGTTGTAGTTATAGTTATATGTGTATTCCTGGAAAGGAAAAAAACATCGGTGAAATCGATAGAAGACAAAAAAAAAAATTGTCAAGACTCCATGTTACTAGTGGAACGTTTAGAAGGATACCGCCTGTCACACACTATTTCTTTTTTTAGATACTTGGCTTGTCTTTATTATTACAACGCAATTTCTCTCTTAAGTAATTGATATATGGTGGGGAGAGATAGAAGATCTACTTACAAAGAACAATGGAAGCATGAAGTACTATCAACCGAAATTATAACACACCTACAAAAGAAAAAAAAAAAGCACAAGCAAATATTAGCAAGGTAAAAAAAAAAAAAGAGAGAGAGAGAGGGGAACGGATTTGTACGGTATAATTGCGTTTCCCTTTTCCTTCTCTCTCTGTTAATCCCGATCAATATACAAACCATAACAACACTATGAGTGACACGTGACACTGTGTCTCATTCTCTGTATGTCTCCCGCTCTTCACCCAATCTCTATATATTTATCACACACACATACCCACTTGCGCACACAGACACGCACTCTCACTACTTAGCATTCACTTGATTTCTTTTTCTTCAGACGCCGAAATAACATACGAGTTTCTTAATTGGGTGCGTTATACGAAAATCTTCAATCTACAACTCACTCATTATTACGCTTAAGGTTTCATCATTGCTTTTTAGTCAAATGTGCCTCTCTTTTGCAACGTTTGTAAGATATTATTCATCGGCAACCTTTTTTTTTTGTTTGTTAGTTTTGGTTGCTTGACCTCGTTCCAAAATGCTTTCTGATGCAATGAAATTGTAAATGCACTAACTTTTTTTGTGGGAACTCAAATGGAAAGATCCCTTTGAGCGAAACCATGCTATTGTTTTCCCATTTCCCCCCTATTGTTGAAATACATGACATACGTTATTCAACAGCATTTATCCCATACTTTTTTCTTTTTGTTCTATCTTTCTTATGTCCTTCCCCCCTCTTCTCATATATCTCTCTCTCTCCCCACTCCACTCCATCTCGTTCGTTCTACTGTTAAAAAAATATCACATCGTCACTATTTCCCTCCCGCCCCTCTTCCTCCCACCCCCCCCCATTCTATTCACAAAGTGCCACGAACGGCAAAACGACTAGAATATATGTCATGTCACAAGTGGCTCCTTCCAGTGTCTGAATATCTATATATGTATTTTTGTTTAACCCCATGTCTTCCCGTCACTTATTCATTTTCTCTATCTTGCTTATCTTACCCTCTCACCTCCTGATGGTAGGTCTTGCATCTGGTTCCCCGCCGTGTGTTTGTTCTTATTCGCATCAAAAGAAAGAAAAAAAAGCACAAGCGAATCTTCAACACTTTTAATATCCTTTCTTTGTTTTTTTGGATCAAACCTACTTTTAGGTTCCCGTGTCTACAACTCACTTCCATCTACTCCTATGAATCGATCTGTTTTATTAGCATCTTCAGTTGAACAAAGAAAGAAAAGCAAAAAAAAAAATAAGAATAACTATTTCTGTGATTGATCTCATGATTACCTTCCCATTTTTAAGGATATGTAACATACTTATTTTAAAACTTTAGTTCACCCTTAGAGAATGTAATCATGCACTTTCTTTTTCTTCTTGTTTTAATTGAGGTTGTATATCTCGTAGAATCACACGATATTTTTTTCATACGTTTTGTTGTTTGTCGGTGGCTCTGGAAACTCGGGATCCAAGCCCAGATCTCCTTTTCCTTCTCCGTTCCCCACCTTCCGCACCTCCCTTTTTTTTGCTTGACCTCCCGAACTCTGCAGAACTTGAAAAAGAAAAGAAGAACTAGAGATGGTAGCTCTCATGGTCACGTGCTGATAAGAACATCTGTCGTGTACTTTTAACTTTTTTTTTTGATGGATTTTTCTGTTTTGTGCGAATCTGTGTACTAAGCACTCTATCAACACTTAGAGACAGTGGTTCACAGAAAAAAAAAAGAATCGTATCAACCTACAACACACTTCATATCAACTGAATCGACACCAAACAACAGTTCGATCAATTGGATCTGTGATATTATCCTACACTGCACCACACCACACCTTTCACTCAACGCTCCCATATTTGACCCGCCCTCCTTCAAACAGGTCTAAATGATCCATCATGTCATCTACATCAAATAGTCCATACAAAGACAATGATAACAACGCCAGTACCCGAAGAACCCAATTGCATATGTCTACGTCCTCCTCGCAAGATTATACTCAGAACGCCCCAATTGGTAATGATACTTTCTTATCAAGAATATTTGGATTAAACTCCATCTACAACCAACTTCAAGAAAACTATCAATACTACGACCCCGAGTTCGATAGTGCTTATCAACAGCAGTCCAGACAAGGATTACTTGGTGAAAACGAGGAGGAAGAAGAAGACGAGTCATTGTTACCAAATCAACAAAATATACCGATGAGCATTATCAACGATAACAACGCCAATAATAATGATAGCACCCAGGCCGATGGCAAAAGGAAACCCAACGGCTTGCTTAATTCAGACTCTGAATCAGATCTATCGTCGTCTGAAGATTCATATGTACGACCAAGTGTACCTCAACAATCTCCTAATAACCAATCAAAGATAAAGTTTCTGATACCGCAGAGAGCAAAAAACTTGGTGGGAAAATTTAAGCATCCCGAGCCTACCTTACCGATGTACCAAACTCCCCAACTGTTCAGAAGGCAGCCGAACCAAAGACAACAGCAGCAACAACAACAAGCACAACTACAAGCTAATAATTCGAACTATAGGAGGAGCAATAACAACAGAAACAGATTTGTTATTCCTCCCAAGGAACGTGCATTATATTTATGGGCCAATATTACCAATATGGATGAATTTCTTAGTGACGTGTATTACTATTATCGTGGCAAAGGTTTATTAAACATTATATTGACAAGAACTGTGGATCTAGTTATTCTTATATTTATTTTGGTTTTTACAGTATTCCTAAAATGGGGAATAAATTATTCGCTTTTTTTCAACAACTTGCATGATCATGATTCAAAACGTGTAACGTTAAGCGATTTGGTGATTCCTAATTATTCACATAATATACCACTTTTCATCAAATTCTTGTTATTGGGATTCAGTGTATATATTGTATTGCGGGTTATTCAACTTTACTTTGACTACAATTACAAACTTAAAGAGGTCAAAAACTTTTATCATTATTTATTGAACGTCACGGACGATGAATTGATGACAATTAGTTGGAAAACAATTGTCGAGAGATTAATGTTATTGAAAGACTATAATAGTTTAACTTCTACTTCGAATACAAAACCTGGAGGAAATGCAGAGAACCACTACATTAATGACTTGTCGTCCAAAGTTCGATTGAATGCTCATGATATTGCCAACAGAATAATGAGACGAGAAAACTATATGATTGCATTGATAAACAAGGATGTTCTCGATTTATCAGTACTATTCATGAATGAAAAATCCGTGTTGACGAAAACCTTGGAATGGAATTTGAAATTATGCATTGACAACTTTATCTATAATCAACAGGGTCAAATTAACGGGAAAATTCTTAAGGAGTACAATCGTAATCATTTGGCGCGTGAATTAACTTCCAGATTCAAGTTGGCAGCTATAATCAATTTGATTTTATCGCCATTTATTGTCATATACTTTGTCTTGCTTTATTTCTTTCGTTATTTTAATGAGTACAAGTCCAATCCAGCATCCATAGTAGGGTTAAGACAATATACCCCATATGCGGAATGGAAGTTACGGGAGTTTAATGAGTTGCCACATTTTTTTACAAAAAGATTGGTTATGTCTATGGGTCCAGCTAATACTTACATTGATCAATTTCCTAAAGGTTTCCTTGTTATAAATGCTATGAAGTTGGTAAATTTTGTTTCGGGATCAATATTGGCTGTCCTTGTTATTTTGGGTATATTTTTGGAAGATGAAAGCCATTCATTCTGGTCTTTTGAAATCACAGAGGGCAGATCGGCTTTGTTTTACATTCTGATTTTTGGTACAATCTGGGCTATTACTTCCAGTGCAGTGAGCGATTCTCCTCATGACTTATCTAATCAGCCATCTGCAAATTCACCAACGTTTGTATACGACCCAGAAACAAGTCTAAGATATGTTGCTCAGTACACACATTATTTGCCAGCATCGTGGAACAAGAAATTACACACTATTCAAGTGAAGAATGAATTCTGTGAATTGTATTCATTAAAGATCATTATAATTTTGCATGAAATATTGAGTCTGGTTTTAACCCCTTATATCTTATGGGCTAAAGTATCACAAAACAGTGGAGCCATTATTGATTTTTTCAGAGAATATAGTATTCATGTTGATGGGCTTGGTTATGTTTGTTATTTTGCCATGTTTAATTTTGAAGAAAAAGATAAGAACATGATGCTTTCTAAAAAGAAAAAGAAGAGCAAGAAATACCAAAAACAAACCATGAGAAAATCGGTTGGAAGACCTGGTGAAACCGATGTTCCAAAAATATCCAAAAGTGATCTGGAACGAAGTGACAATGGTCTTTCCGATGATGAATCAGATGAATCGGATGAAGCTTTGGATTACTTGTCCACTTTACATGATCAAAAGATGATTAATCTGTATATTCATTTCAATGAGAGTTATAATAATCAACCACAAAGGGTAAACAAACCTGTGGAGACAACCACAACTGCAAATACTGTGGATCAACAAAGTTTGAATTCATCTATATATGATATAAATTATAAATTTGACGATAGTGGAATACTCCAAGATGATATGAATGCATCCACATCAAGAAAGAAAGGTGGAGTTCTAGGTATGTTGAACCAATTCTATAAGCAAGATATAAATAGGCAATAAGATATCCCGATCGATTCTATCATTAATAGTATTATTATTATTCTTTAATTAGTAATTGCTTGTTCGAAATAAACGCTCCGCACCATTGATTATTATTGTTCTCATTGTGGTTTTTTTTTTCGGATTATAGATGGTAATAAATTTTTGCAATCGTGGAACCACAATGAATAATCTGAACTTTATTAAATTAGATTAAACGCCCCTGCCAAACAGCCTTACCTAATTTTTTGTATTTTAGGATTGAAAATGTACTATAAATACCCTATATTCCGACACAAAACATTAAGGTCCAGGATCTTGGCAAAGAATCAAATAAAAAAATAAGAATAATATGGCCGATAGGAAAGATACCGAAACTCTGTCTACTGATAATCCACAACCCGACTATTATTCTGATGACAATGAGAAACAAGCAAGAGTAGTCACATCTATGGTATCTTCCAGTGAGAAACCTTTGGATACTATCAAAGATGTTGATGATGCTTTTAAATTTATTCAGGATCATGAAGGTGAAGACATTGATTTGGATGAAAAATCATCCAAACGATTATTACGTAAGATTGATTTTTATTTATTACCTATAATGTGTTTACTTTATTGCTTCCAATTCATGGATAAATTATCTACAAGCTATGCTTCAATCTTGGGGTTGAGAACCGAGTTGCATATGGTGGGTGATATGTATAGCTGGACAGCCACATCATTCTATTTGGGATATTTGGTATTCGAGTTCCCAGCTTCGGTACTTTTACAAAGATTCCCAGTTGCTAAAACTGTTAGTGTATTTATTATTTTATGGGGAATGATATTAGCCTTACATTCTGTACCTAATTATGCGGGGTTTGTGGCTTTAAGAACTATTTTGGGGATGTTGGAAAGTAGTGTGACTCCTGCATTCACAATTATAACTTCACAATGGTATAAAAAGGAAGAGCAATTCTTGAGAACTTCTTGGTGGTTTGCAAGTAATGGAATTGGTACCATTGTCGGACTGGCTATTGCTTATGGATTATTTCATCATCAAGAAAGTTATTCATTACCTGCTTGGAAATTAGTATTTGTTGTCACTGGAGTCTTGACTATATTTTTGGGTTTTGTGATATTTTTTTCATATTCCTGATACACCAGCTGGGGCATGGTTTTTAACTGATCATGAAAAAGTATTGGTTGTTGAAAGAATCAGATCTAATCAACAAGGGTTTGGAAATCGTCATTTCAAGAAATCCCAATTCATCGAAGCATTAACTGATATTCGTACTTGGTTATTTGTCTTGTTTGCCTTGACAGGTAATATCCCAAATGGTGGATTAACCAGTTTTAGTACCATTTTATTAAATGAAGATTTTGGTTATTCAGCATCGGAATCATTATTGATGCAAATGCCACAAGGAGCAGTTGAAATTGTAGGGTGTGTGTTTTTAGCTTGGTTAGCCAAATTTTTCCCGTCTCGTTTAGGGATTGCTATATTTGCTAACACAGTCACGGTTATTGGGTATTGTATTATGGTTTTTGCTCCACAAAAAGGTGCAAGATTAGCTGGGATTTATATTTATTTAGTTGGTCCTGTGGCGTTCATCTGTGTGTTGTCTTGTGTTTCATCCAATGTTGCTGGTCATACGAAGAAAATCACCACTAATGCATTCCTTTTAATTGCTTATTGTGTTGGGAATTTAATCGGTCCGCAAACATTCATTAGTAGTCAGGCTCCAAGTTATCAGGGGGCAAAAATTGCTATTGTTGTTTGTGGATTCCTCAATTGGGGAATATTGGTGCTTATTTTCTTGTCTTATTTATGGGATAATCATAAACGGAACTCCAATCCTACTGTGGACATGAGCCATATTAAAAATTATGAATTTGCTGATTTGACTGATAAAGAGAATCCAAATTTTAGATATTCTATTTAGAAATGTAAAACAATTGAAATATATATATTATTCTACGAAAGAATCATAAAAAAAAATAAACTAAAACACTAAAACACTAACAAAAAATAGTATTTAAACCAATCACAATTAATATATAAATTATTTATGACTCTTCTTTGATCTAGAACCTTTTGGAACTCTAGATAACCAATACAAGAAAGTTGTGAAAACAATATTAATCGCAATGAAGGCGATGAAAATTCCGAAATTTCTCCATCTTTCGCTGTATAAAGAATGAATATGATGTAAATATTGATCTGTATTATTCATGGCACAGAATGAACAAGTTCCATCATCATTGGTAAGATAATAGCCGCCACCGGTCATTGTAATATAAGGATCCAAGAACGAAGCACAAGTTTGACCATCTGGAGGTAATACACTAACAAGTTCCCTTGCAGCACATGTAACTTTATTTTTCGCCAATCCTGTTGCAATAATACCTTGAATCAAATATGTAAATGGATTACATCTGTACATGAAAATCCAAAATCCAGGCATATTTTCTGGAGTAACCAAAACACCACAAAATATCAAACACAATGTGAATAACGTTGAAGCCAAACTACCAGCATTATCAATCAAATCATTAAATGAGATACACAATTGTCCAAAAGTTGACGCGTAAACGAAAAATGAAGTCACCAACATCCACATCAAAACACCACGAGCATGAACAGTATGAGTAGGTTCAGCATTAGCGTACAACCCAACTGGGTAGTACCAGCAAAAGAAAGAAATTGTCCCAACAACAACCTGATAGGGGATTTCTGATGTAATCTGACCAGTGATGAAAGCAAACCAACTATATGTTCTAGATGGGGCTTCTCTAACTTCATAGACTTCACGTTGTCTAACAAAGAACGGCATCATCTGATCAATCAATGTTGTGAACTGGATGGTAAACATAAATACAGCAAGCATTTGACTCTGGAGACCTTGAATGGTATTCTTGGCTTTGAAGAAGGAAAACCCAATAAACAATGAGGAAACCACTGCCAAAAGGAATTTGGAGTAGATATATCCAGGTGAACGCCAGTCTTGTATTATAGCTCGCCAACTAACAAGCAAATATTGTTTCCAAATAGGAGCAGCATATTTCAAAAGTGCTTCAGGATCTTCACT
>JANIWD010000198.1:0-11190 GCA_030557875.1 Candida neerlandica
TAAAGAAAGCGTAGAAACTTCAGAAGTCAACAGTAATAGCAATAGTAAATAGATGAGATGAGATGAGATGAACGTGGGTGCAAATTCCTATATTCTACTAGTTTAGTTCTACAAATATTTCTTTTAGTTCAGCTACTTTGTTTATCTTTTATAATTATTAATATTATTAATATCTATTTTCTTGATACTTGAATGTCAATACTCTGGTAACCACTAAACAATTACTGTTTCTAGTAGCACCTTCATTCTTCTTGGTGTAATTGTTGTGCTTGCGCAGTTCTGATGCTAGTACGGAGATCACGCCAAAAAAAAATACATACTAAATAAAGTGTATCCTCATCTTCACAACGAGGTACCAACAGACAACAAAAAAAAAAGTTGACCTAAAGTTTGATCTCAAATATACGATACCACGCAACGACAATAACAACACCACCATCACAGGGACCCTTTATTCATGGCATACGGAATTAGATTTGTTGGTGTTGTATTCACCATATACTTGTTATACGTTTGGACATTCCTTTGTCCATTAACCACAATTGACAATGACACAGACAAATTATCCCCAGTTAACCATCATGTTTGTTCATTCAGCAACAATTATATCAAACCACATTTCCAACCTGTTTACCAACAACATATCAACCCATTACTTGTTTCAGTAGAATCAACATTGGGTATTAACGAGAAATATACCCAAGGGATTGAGATTGCACATAAAATTGATGAAAAATTTGAGATTAGTCAAGCTGTTGGAAAATTCAGTGAATCAGCTTGTGATTATTTACAAAAACTGATTGATTATTTCCAAGATAATATTGCACCTGAATTAATTAGATACTTGAAGTTAACTATTTTAAAACTCAGAGTATATTATGAAATATTCAAGATTAATTTTGAATACTATTCCACTCCATTGGTTCATCAATTGAATAAAATTGGTCATTCTATTAGATCAATTGAAATTATTGGAAAGTTTATTGATTTCATAAATGACATTTTTATCAAATTGGCTACTTCTAAACATGGATTGAAGTTCCAAGAAAAATCCAAATTTGTTCAACAAGAATTTAAAAGCTTGGTTCATATGGATGATTTCAGTGCAAAAGATATCAAGAATAATGTGATGCAAATCGTCAACGATATCCTTGGTGAGAATATATTTGAAGATACAACAAAAACTGCCGAAGCGGCTGAAGCAGCCGATGAAGTTGCAGGATACGATGAAGATGTAGAAGACCTTTACGATGAAGAATATGATGATGATGAAGATGCAGAACCGGAAACAATTTTTATCACATCAACCGTTGTTGTTACCAATACCAATGCAACAAATGCAGTTTCAACTGATGATCCGGTCTTGGGTCCACTTTTACATGAAATTAATTATTGGGAAACTAAAGTTAACAAATCAGTTACATTAGCCATGAACAATTTACAAGTGGAAATGAAACCAAAAATTGATGCCTTAGTTGCCGAAATCAAACCTGAATTAACCACCATCATGCAAGATTTACAAAGAATTAATGGTGGACAATATGCTAAAATGAATAGAAAAATTTCTGAAATCAATAAGGATTTTGAAAAAATGAAGGAAACTAATGATACTACCATTGAAACTGTTAATCGTCAAGAAATTAGAGATGATATTTCTGAATGTTCAGAATCTGCTCATACTGCATCACAAAATGCTCAAAAAATCTTAACCAAAGCTCATGAAAAAGTATTGGTTGATTATTTCCAAATTTTACAAGAAACTATTGATATTTTAGAAACTTCTAGTGAAACCACGATAAACAATTTCCAAATTCAATTGAATAATATGATTAATCAATTAGAATTGGAAGATGAAGATGAAATTAATTGGAAAATTTGGAAGAAATTCCACAAAATTAAAGAATCATTATTTGATTTCAGAGACTTTTTATTTAATTCTGCTAATGATTATAAGAAAAATAATAAAGGTAAATCAGTTATTGGATTAGAAGATTGGAATAATTATTTGAGAAATATTGAAGCTCATTTGAATTATTTGGTGAGAGATAATATTGAATATTTACAAATTGTTAGAGCAAGAGCTAATGTTGCCTTCCAAATGAGAGAAGGATTGGTTCAAGATTTAACTAAATTGGAAGAAGAAGAACAAAAGAAGAAGGAAGAAGCAGCAAAAGAAAAAGAAGAGGAAATAGCTGCTGTTGAAGAAGAAGAAACTGTTGAAGAACCTATTAAGGCACCAGTTGAAGATCAAATTCAAAAACCATTCTTAGCCCCAGTTGATGATGAACCAGTTGAAGAAGAATTTGTGGAACAAGTTATTGAGGAAGTTGCTCCAGAAGAAACTGTTGAGGAAGTTATTGAGGAAATTATTATTGATCAAGAACCACAAGATGATACCCCATTTGAAGATGATGTTGAAGTTGAATATATTGTTGAAGAAGTGTCGGAAGAAGTTGAAGATGAGCCAATTGTACAAGAATCTTCTATTGAATCGTCAATTGAATCGAAGGAATCATCAATTGAGCCAGGACAAGACAAGTCTGAAACTACCCCAGATTTCGAATTCTCCTCCACAATAGTTGAAAGTCCGGAGAAATCTGAAGAACCCTCCCAAGAACAGGAACATCAGCAAGAAGTAGTTGACGATGGAAAAGGAGATGAAGAAGAAGAAGAAGAAGTGATAATTGAAGAATATGAAGAAATCATAATTGAAGAAGAACCAATTGAAGAAGAGACAATTGAAGAAAAGGAAAAGGAAGGTGATAAAGATAAGATATGATAAGGATATCAACAATTTGAAGACAATTTAAGCTTGATTTTTTTTTTGTTAATGATGGTGATGCTGATAACGATAATGATAAATTTAAAATTATTTATTGATCTTATTCACTATTATTTACTGGTCTTAATTATTATTATTATTATTATTATTATTATGTATAATATTGTATTGTATGTTATTTGTGTATTACCCTAAGTTTGTTCATTACCCCTAATTAATAATTTATGTAAAGTAATATAGATAAACCCACAAGACATGAAACAAAACTAGTCGAATAATTCTAATCCTAATAATGAGAGGGTTCTTTGAGGCTAAGCCAATTAATTCAATTTCATATATCAATGCATATATATATAGATTGATTATTATTTGAGTTTTCGGAGTTTCGGTCAACGCAACCCAATCGTTTATCGTTCAAAGATAATATACTATTAATAAAATTAGAGGGAGAGGGGAAAAGGGAGAAAGGAAGGAAGGCGGAATCGAAATCGAAATCGAAATCGAAATCGCCAGCTACTCGAAAAGTACAACAAGCTCATAAAGGGATCTTCAAAGATTAACTAAGGAATTTTTTTTTTTTTGAGAAATTAATTAAATTGAGTAACAATCAATTGATAAGAGATTATTTGAATTATATTTCACGCGAATCACATGATGACTTTGGTAACCCCATAACTAGCCAATAGAACTACATATTAATATAATACATAATATTCAAATGAACCTCTTGGTATCCTCTCATATTAAATATTGCCAAGTGGAATTAAATAAGAGAAGGATGAACAACGCACAACAGGGAATCAATAATAGGATACTTAGGGATCAATGGACGAAAAGGGGGAATTAATAACGAACAAACAAACAAACAAACAAAAAAAAAGGAATAAAAAAACTCATGCATGGAGCTAAGATCATGAGATGTCAAAACAAATGCATCTTATTGGATAATGATAGGGAACGAGAAGCAAAATGAGGGGCTTAATATGTTTTATGTTTAATGTTTCCCTTTTATTATACGTTGTATGTTTGAGTGAAAAATATTCTTCTATCTCCACCTCCAATCACCACCACTTGAGAGGGGCAATACAGATAGTCAATGTGTGTGTATCACAGTTACTATCTGAGTGTTATCTTTATTCACTGATAAGAAAAAAAAACTTGAAAATATTAAGTTTTGTTGAGTTGGAAGTTCAACCATGATCTATCATCAACCTACAATATAATCAACGTATTCATTCCTTATCACAAAGAGGGTAGGGTGGTCTTAATTCGTTGACTTAAATATTTGTCGTCCCACCTTTTCTGCATGGGGTTGTGAGTGGGATGGTTCCAGTTCTTTAAGCCAGATATCAACTTACACTCATGCACAAAACCAAAACGTTGACAAGATTAAACAACAACCAAATCAGGAACGATTTGTGCAGTTAGGGTGACTCAATGACTAATGGTCAACCTTGCATTTGTTGGTCTTTGTTTTGGTAATCAGTTGACTTCCCATTGGTTCATATTTATACCTCTCTTTTTGTTTGGTGATTATTAGCCTCGGGCTTGTATTATTTTGTGTTCAATGTACACTACCCATTGCGTTATTCCTGATTTAGGCGTTCTTTGTTCTTTTTTCGCCCTAACCATATGATTCTGGATAAACGGAACTTTACGAAAAAGAGAGAAGAATAATAAAAAAAAAATTTTCATCTTTTTATACTTTGTTGCTCCACAAATAATGAACTAAGTCGAGAGCACAAGAAGTACAAGTAGAGAAGTCAATGCAAGGAAAAGGATATAATTATTATAATTGTTGTATTCATTAGCATATGAATGTGAATATGTCAAGATATAATAGACAATAGGATCAAAGAAAGAAAACCAATCTTGAACTTGTAACTGAACACGAGTCAGAATCAAAATTATCCGTATGTAGCTATTTAATTACTTAATTTCAATTCTGGAACAACCATTCCGCCAAATGCCAAAACACAAACGCAGGTGAATTTCATCAGAAGTTGCAAATCGCATGCGCTTCTGTCTGGTGTTGTTACTGTCTCACAATCGCACCGTTCCCGCTGTTCCTCTGACTCTCTCGCTCCCGCCCCCTGCCTCCTTGCCTCCCTCTATTGTACTATTATCTCGTGTGTTTTTTTTCTTTCCCGTTGAATTTGTTTGGATTTTCCTCTTTCTCTCTCTCTCTTTGTCTTCCCCTATATTTCCCAATTCATTATTACTCATAATAGTATTACCACAACGCGTTAGGTTAGTCATAAAGATGACCTGACCTGGCCCAACATAACCATTGCTTTTTTTTTTTTGGTTTTACCGCCTTTCAATTGTTACCGCCTTTGGCATATGTAAAAATACCACAAGACCATTCCCAGCAGGAACCCATTTCAGAGAGGGAAGAGGAGCAGGACGTGATGTTCCGTTTCCATACACCCGTGTAATCAAGAGAATATCCATGCGTCCCACCTGTATTATGGGGAACGGCCCCTGTGTGCAGTACATGACTCCAGCAGCTGTGATTGGCTGTGATAAAAATAGTTTGTCTTATCAGGACATTATCTACGTTTCTTTTTTTTTTCTTTTTTTTTTTAATATTTCTTTGAGGGTGTGCGCATTACAAAAATATTCTTATTGCTTTGAGGCATAATCTCATAATCTTCTCATTCAAGATAAATAAATAAAATACAGAATATTAAAATATATAAATACCAATCAATTCTTCCTTCAAAGTTGCAAACCAGAATTTCTTAAAAAAAAAAACTCTTTCTTTCCCTTTTCCTTTCTTATCATCATAAGACAATCACTTATCTTTTCTTTTGATAAGACCTAGGTCAATCCTCCCCAAACACACACTCACACACATATATATATATATTAAAAATGGCAGCCCCAATTACTGAACAAACCGCTATCTTGTCTAAATATTTAGAATTAGACCAAAGAGGTAAAATCTTAGCTGAATACGTTTGGATTGATGCCGAAGGTAACACCAGATCCAAATGTAGAACCTTGTCCAAAAAACCAACTTCCGTTGATGATTTACCAGAATGGAACTATGATGGTTCTTCTACTGGTCAAGCTCCAGGTCATGATTCCGATGTCTACTTGAGACCAGTTGCTTTCTACCCTGATCCTTTCAGAAAAGGTGACAATGTCATTGTTTTGAATGAATGTTGGAACAATGACGGTACCCCAAACAAATTCAACCACAGACACGAATGTGCTAAATTGATGAAGGCCCATGATTCCGAAGAAGTTTGGTTTGGTTTGGAACAAGAATATACCTTGTTTGACCAATACGACTACCCATACGGTTGGCCAAAAGGTGGTTTCCCAGCTCCACAAGGTCCTTTCTACTGTGGTGTCGGTACCGGTAAAGTTGTTGCTAGAGATGTCATTGAAGCTCATTACCGTGCTTGTTTATATGCCGGTATTGAAATTTCTGGTATTAACGCTGAAGTTATGCCATCACAATGGGAATTCCAAGTTGGTCCTTGTGAAGGTATTCAAATGGGTGATCAATTGTGGATTGCTCGTTATTTATTGCAAAGAGTTGCTGAAGAGTTTGGTGTCAAGATTTCTCTCCATCCAAAACCTTTGAAGGGAGATTGGAATGGTGCTGGTTGTCATACTAATGTCTCTACCAAGGCCATGAGAGTGCCGGGTGGTATGAAGGTTATTGAAACTGCCTTGAGTAAATTGGCCAAGAGACATAAGGAACACATGATGTTGTATGGTGCTGATAACGACCAAAGATTGACTGGTCGTCATGAAACTGGTCACATGGACACCTTCTCCTCTGGTGTTGCTAACAGAGGTGCCTCTATCAGAATCCCAAGACAAGTTGCTAAAGAAGGATATGGTTACTTCGAAGATAGAAGACCAGCTTCTAACATTGACCCATACTTGGTCACTGGTATCATGGTGGAGACCATTTGTGGTTCTATCCCAGATGCTGATATGGCTAAAGAATTCCTTAGAGAAAGCAGTGACGAATAAGTGCTCAGCTTAGCTTGATAATGACAACAACAACTACAACAAAAATAATAATTCCACACATCTTTTACACACATACATTTAAAAAAAAGTTTTTTTTCTGTATAATTTTCTTCTTCAGTTCATGATTTATTCTTTTATATTTTTTAGTTTTTTACCATATACATTAATTTATTTTGCTTTTACTAGTTAAAATTAATAGAAAACATTTGTAAGGTACGCTTTCTCCAGCTTTCAGATATTTCAGATCTTGAGAGATCTTCTAAACACGTAAGGGAAAGGAGTTGAAAGTAATCGGATTTGTAGATAATGTACTAAAAGTATAAAGTGGCAGAATATTGAGAGCAATAAAAAAAAAAAATCTGAAAAGATGTCCTGGTTTCGACAGAAAGCGTTAGGCGCCCTTCAATCTCGGGCGAAGAGAAAAAAAAGCCAAAACGAAACTAAATGAAGTGAAACGAAATCTAGCTAAATGAAATGGAACAATCTTTCGTTTCTTTTTCCCTATTTAGTTTATGAGGGATTTTTTTTTTTTTTTGGCGTTAATATTACTAACGGGTAGTGTGTTCTGTTCTGTTCTGCCCTATTGTGGTCTGTTCTTTGCGTTTGCATTTGCCAGAGAAGGCGAAGTTTTATTTTGGATATTTTGTCCTATTTTCTATTTTTGGGAACATACACACATTATTATTGTTTTCTCTTATCTGGATAGGTAACAGAACAGACGGAATATCATCTACGATATTATGTCATTGCTATTTATATAGTTTGGGGCACTATATCTATTTTGTGTAAATGGGATGACGATAGTTCACTAATTACAACTGCTACACATACACAAAGGGGAAAAGAAAAAAAATTTTTAATGTTACAACTGCGGAAACATATTTCCTTAGTATTTTACAGAAACTCCACATATCCTCTTGTATCAGGATCTTGGAAGAGTTTCTCCGTTCCATTTAGAGCATTAAATGAACAAATGAATGATCTAAGGGATCCACATGTTGTAATATATTTAAGATTCTTACAATCACGGAAGGGGACATCTGATTCAACGGTTTTTCTTTTTAAAATTTCGTATTATTAGTCTTAAATTGCAACCAAATCTCGAATAAAAAAAAAAACTTCAAACAATGAAGAACAAAAAATTTTCATATGCAACATATGAACAATAGATGAATATAATCCTTCTACAAAGTAGCAGGAATGTAAGAGGCAAGGCAATACAACTAGGAAAAGCCATGATCATTTCGAATTCTGTATCCATTTGGATTGATTGACTGCAAAAAAAAAAACAAAACGCAACAACTAATCGAGAGCGAGAATCACCAACAGAAAAAAAAAGAAAATCAGGAATGAATTTCCTAATTAGTCTAAAATAGAAATACAAAAGTTCCGCAAATTGGGAATCAATGTCAATCATCACCAAACACACTATCATTTCGTATTGAAATTACCATTCACACTTCTTTCAACTGCTGGCTAAATGCTCATCTCCCCCTTCATCAACCCCTATATTATCAGGATTTACCATTCTCATTACTTAATCACTCTGAAGTATATGGTAATTGTAGAAAATAACGGTCCAAAAAACTCTAGAACATTTTCTTGCTCGCTTACGACAACTTAAAAAAAGGTTGACTTCCTGGGTATATGAAGATGTGGGAATTTTTGGAGTTCACAAAACAAGCCATCATCGTATAGTGGTTATTATAAATCGTTGTGGTGAGAACTGCATTTCGAATCCGATTAGACCCAAGTTCGATTCTTGGTGATGGCATTTGTTTCTTTTTTTGGCCCTTTTTTTCTCATTATTGCTCATTCTTTTCTCAGAAGGACAAGAAGCACAGGAAATCTAGAAGTCACGTGAAAGCCATCATCGTATAGTGGTTATTATAAATCGTTGTGGTGCAATACTACAAACACGAATCCGATTAGACCCAAGTTCGATTCTTGGTGATGGCATTTCATTATTTTTTGAAAACTTTTTTTTTATGAGTATTGGACAAAGAAATTCAGGGTTTTTCTGGAACTGAAAAGCTTACCAGATGGCTACAGACTAGAGATAGCAACATTATAGTGCATATTCGGAGAATTCTTAGTCAGTGAATGACAGAACCACTTTACAACGATTTCACCGGAATTTCACATAGGAGCCATCATCGTATAGTGGTTATTATAAATCGTTGTGGTGAAAACTACATTTCGAATCCGATTAGACCCAAGTTCGATTCTTGGTGATGGCATCTTAATTTTTTTTTTTCAATTTATTGATTGAATGAATAATTAGATATCAACTTCTACACTTGCAAGTATTATCGTTTATCTATGCAATTGTTGCATAAATTGTTTATGAATGTGCAACACGTTACACAGTAATAGTCACGTGTAGTCGTGTGGCTGATGTCAAAATATTTATTAGTTTGTTTTTTCTTCTTTTTTTTGGTTATCGACAATTTTGCTCAATTTTTCTGCCAATTTGTTCATCAGAAGACTACCACTCAGATATCGATATCTTAGATTTGGAGACAAAGAACTTTCATTCAACTACCAAACATGTCTGAAGAATACGTATGTTGTTGCATAGATTGCCGTGTTTCAATTGGAGTCTTGACAATTGATTTAACCAAGAGTGATTAATTTGAAACTAACAACCATTTCATATATTAAGACCCCATTAGTCATTGATAGTACATTTTTAACCGATTCCAAAAAGATCATCAAGGAAAGAATTATCCCTTGGGAAGGATTAGCAAGATCTGATGTCGTATCTGAAGATGATGCCAATCATATCAAGTTGTTGGAAAAACAATCAATTGAAAATAGAAATAACACCGTCAAAGGTCAATTGGATTTATATTCTAAAACCTTATTGAATGTATTGAACAGAGTTGAAAAGGATGATGTTTTGAAAAATGTCTTGACTTTAATTAATGATTTGTTATTGGATTTGCCAGAATTCTTAGATGCAGTTTTGGAATTATCCAATGTCGATAAGTCATTACCTTATGCTCCATTCCTTAACCATTTGGATAACAAGGACGATTTAATCAAGAGTTTAAGTTTATACAATCTTGAAATTATCTTGGCCAAGGCTAAAGCCGTTCAAGATGATGAAGTTTTAATTAAAGTCTTTAGCGTCTTGTCATCAATTATTGGTGGGTCCGATGCCAACTATCAATTCATTGGTTTGCAAATTTTACAAGATTTGTTAATCATTAAACCATTCAAAGCAATTTATCAAAACAATAACTTGGTTGCTAATTTCAAACCAATTAATAATTTAATTACCAAACTGGCAAGTAACTCAAATGCCACTGGATTACAATTATCTTATAACATCTTGTTGGTTGCTTGGATTTTATCTTTCAGTGCCCCAATCAACAAAGCTTTACTTCACAATTTCCCACAATTAGCAGGAAGTCTTTTGACCATAGCCAAGGATTCAATCAAATTAAAGATTGTTAGAGTTTCTGTGGCCATTTTAAAGAATTTCGTCGATATAACCACTTCAAATCAAGAACAATTCAAAGTCATTAAATTGTTATTATTCCATGGTGCATTAAATAACGTCAACATTTTAAAAGAAAGAAAATTTGCCTCCAATGGAAGTGATGAAGAATTATCTAACGATTTGATTTATTTGAGTGATAGCTTGAATGAAATTGTCACTTCCAAATTAACTTCTTTTGATGAATACTTGACTGAATTGGAAAATCCAAAACTTATAAGTTATGCATCACCAACTCATAAATCAAGTGAATTCTGGTTAGAAAATAGTGGGAAATTTAAAGACTCAAATTTCAAATTGGTTAAAAGGATTTTTGAAATTTTGATTCAAAATTCCAATGATAGCTCAACTGTGAATGTCATTTTGTTAAATGATTTACAATTTTTAATTAAGAATATTGGTCAAGATTTGATAACTTTTATTAATACTGAAAAAGCTGGACAATATAAACTTTTGATCATGTCTTTCTTGGATAATAACCAAGGTAACAATGAATTGAAATATGAAGCCTTAAAGACAATTCAATTATTGGTTGGTCATAATTTTTAAAACAATAAAACAAAAAAAAAGAAGATAAAATAATTAAAATAAAAAAGTTTTTGATGAAGTAGGTTTATAGTTGCGCTTTTGGTAGTAATTATATGTGTGCTTTTTTTTTTGCAATATATATAAATAAGATATAGCGAACAGACGAGATTTACTAAGGATGCAACAAAACATATATTAATATCTAATGACCAACAAAAGATTTAATAACAAATAAGAATTATAATAAAATAACTAATCAACTAATAAACTAACAATTATAACCAGAATTGAACTAATAAAGCAAATATACGAGCATTGCATAAACTATTTGCTGTTAATATCATCAGATTGAACTTCAATTTCAAGTCTATTTTCCTTC